>PVHX01007733.1:75947-88667 GCA_004024805.1 Geosciurus inauris
CGGTGGCTCAAGCCTGTAATCCCAGCACTCAGGGAGGCTGAGACAGGAGAATCGCGAGTTCAAAGCCAGCCTCAGCAATGGCGAGGTGCTAAGCAACTCAGTGAGACCCTGTCTCTACATAAAATACAAAATAGGGCTGGGGATGTGGCTCAGTGGTAGAGTGCCCCTGAGTTCAATCCCCGGTACCAAAAAAAAAAAACAAAAAAACAAAGCCAGCCCTAGCAACTTAGCAAAGTCCTAAGCAACTCAGTAAGACCCTGTCTCTAAATAAAATATAAAAGAGGGCTGGGGATGTGGCTCAGGTTAAATGCTCCTGGGTTCAATCCCTGGTTAAAGAAGGAAGGAAGGAAGGAAGGAAGGAAGGAAGGAAGGAAGGAAGGAAGGAAGGAAGGAAGGAAGGAAAGAAGGAAGGATAAAAGAATACTGTGAATCCAATTATGTAAAAAAGAATTATTTACCACAACCAAATGAGAATTATTCTAGGTATGCAACTCTGGTTCAACATTCAAAAATCAGTTAATGTGACCCATCACATCAACAGGTTAAAGAAGAAGAATCAAGCCGGGCATGGTGGCTCACGCTTGTAATCCAAGCACTTTGGGAGGCTGAAACAGGAGAATCGTGAGTTCAAAGCCAGCCTTAGCAACAGTGAGGCGCTAAGCAACTCAGTGAGACCCTGTCTCTACATAAAACACAAAATAGGGCTGAGGATGTGGCTCAGTGGTTCAGTACCGCTGAGTTCAATCCTTGGTACCAAAAAAAAAAAAAAAAAGGAATCGAACAATATTATTCATAGATGCAGAAAAAGTATCAATAACATCTAATACATTTATGATTTAAAAAGTCTCAGTAAACTAGACTAGAGAGGAACTTCTTCACCCCGAGGAAGAACAAAAACAAAAAATAAAAAATAAATAAACAAAAATCCCTGCAGCTAACATGATACTAAATGGTGAGAAATTGGATGCTTGTTCTTCACCGAGAATCAAGAACAAGGGGCTGGGGTTGTAGTTCAGTGGTAGAGCACTTGCCTAGCATGTGTGAGGCACTGGGTTCGATTCTGAGCACCACATATAAATAAATAAATAAAGGCCCATCAGCCTCTAAAAAAAAAAGAATCAAGAATATGTTAACTATTACACATTGAAATACCTGTTATGCAAACCAGAATGCCTGTGAGTAATCATGGGATTTGCTTTTCATTCAGGAAAATTAGCTGCATGTGAAGGGATAGGGTAATTGTTATGCCAAATTTTCAGTGAGGCTAGGTTTTAGGATTAGGGAATGAATAGATTTATCAGAAAATATGAGTATTCAAGAGAATATACATGTGAAAAAATGTATGAAAACATAGAAATGCACATTTTTTGTACTGGGGACTTGATAATTACTTGTTGAATGAATACAATATTTTACACATGAGCGATATACACATAAGTTTCACCACAGCTTTTCAACATCATATTGAAATCCTAGCTAATGCAATAAGACAAGAAAAGGAAAAGGTATAAGAGGGATGAATTAAAACTGTAGGATGACATCATTGTCTATGTAGAAAATCAATTATTAGATGATTATAGCAGTGCCACAGAATACTAAGTTGATATACAAAAGTAAATTGCTTTCCTGAGTACTAGCAATAAACAAGCAGCATTTGAAATGAAAAACAAAACAAAACAAAAACAAAAAACAAAACAAAAATGCACACAATACCAAATGCATTAGAGAACTCCAAAATAAAATACTTAGGTCTAACAAAGTATGTGCAAGTTATATATGAAGGAAAACTACAAAACTTGAATGAAAGAAATCAAAAACTAAATGAATGGAAGGATAATCCATGTTCATGGAGAGGAAGATTAAATATTGTCAATTCTCCCAAAATTGACCAATAATAGGTTCAATATAATTTCAGTCAAAATGCCATCATGCCACAATATTGTGTGGATATCCACAAATTGATGCTAAAATTTTTATTTTTATGTAGAGGCAAAATATTCAAACTAGCTGACAAAAATATCAAAAAAGAAAAAGATTTGAGGAGTGATAGTATCTGAGCTCTGTAGAAAGATGTATTAATCAAATCAGTGTAGTATTGGTGAAAGAAGAGATAGATCAATGGAACAGGATAGAGAGCCCAGAAATGGACTCATATAAGCATGGCTAAGTGATCCTTGAGAAAGGAGCAAAAGCATAACAATGGAGAAAAAATAGCTTTTTCAACAACTGGTACCAGAACATCGGAGCATTCAAATACAGAAAAAATTTTAAAAAGAACCTACATTCTTCACAAAAATTAACATTTTAATGAAACCCCATAAATATCCTAGAAGACAACATGGCAAATCTAGGGGACTTTGGGTTGGTGTGACTTTTTAGATTTGACACCAAAGGTACATGCCATGAAAGAATCAATAAGCTACGTTTCATTGAACTTTTCAGTTCTGTGAAAAACACTTTAAGGAATGAAAAGACAAACCACAGACTGGTAGAAAATATTTGCAAAATATGTTTCTTTTTTTTTGGTACTGGGAATTGAACTCAAGGATACTTGATGACTGAGTCACATCTCCAGCCCTATTTTGTATTTTATTTAGAGACAGGGTCTCACTGAGTTGCTTAATGCCTCACTGTTGCTGAGGCTGGCTTTGAACTCATGATTCTCCTGTCTCAGCCTCCTGGGATTACAGGAGTGAGCCACCACACCTGGCTCAAAATATGTGTTATGTAAGCTATACAAAGAACTCTTATAACTCAACAATAAGAAAAGAACCTGATTAAGAAAATGGACTATGGGGATATGGCCAGTGTCTCCTTGAGGAGACTTCCTCCTGAGGAGGATATAAGCCACCTGAGAAATTAAAGTCTAGAATAGTTAGTAAAGATCAACAACAACAAAAATCAGAAAGATAGTTTCAAAAGTTGAAGCCCCTGAGAGCCAGGCATGGTGGCTCATGCCTGTAATCCCAGCACTTTGGGAGGCTGAGACAGGAGGACCACGAGTTCAAAGACAGCCTCAGCCTCAGCAAGGGCAAGGTGCTAAGCAACTCAGTGAGACTCTGTCTCTAAATAAAACACAAAATAGGGCTGGGGATGTGGCTCAGTGGTTCAGTACCCTTGAGTTCAATCCCTGGTACCAAAAAAAGAAAAAATTTTGGAGCCCCTGATAGGTCCAGTCCACATGGGAGCTGGAGGTAGACAACAAGAAAATGGCTCCTGTGGTTTATTTAAGGGGGTACATCAAAGGTAGGGATAAGATTTCAAGGGTGGAGTCTTCATGATGTCTTGCAGTCTGCAGGTTGATTGGCATCTTGGCAGGTCACACCCATGTCAGAGGGGCTGTGCAGCTACACCAGGTTATCCCATCTCTGGTATTGTGTAGGATCTTTGGCAGAGCTAAGGGGGAAGTTCACCTGCATCAGGCAGTCAGTCTATCCCTGTGGGGGTGCCACAGGAAATTCCCAATGCCAGTTCGACTATTGGCTGTGATGCCAATAGTCCACATATAGCCCATGAATGGCTCTCTACAATGGACCAAAAGTCTTAGCAAGCTTCTCACCCAAAAAGATATAGATGACAAATGAGCATATGAAAAGATTATCCACATCATATGTCATCAGGAAAATGCAAATTATAATAAGATACCAACACATAGCTATTAGAATGGCCAAAGTCTAGAGCACTGACATCACAAAATGGTGACAAGGGTGTGAAGCAACAGGAACTCTTATTCAGTGCTTGTTGGAAAGCAAAATGATACAGCCCTGTTGGAAAACAGTTTGACGGGTACTGACAAAACTAAACCTACTCTTGCTATATGATCTTGCAGTCACACTCCTTGGTATTTACCCATATGAGTTGAAAACTGCCCACACAGAAACCTGGCATGTTAAAAAAATAAATAAATATTTAAAAATAAATAAATAAAAAGAAAAAAGAAACCTGAGCATGTATATTTTAGCAAATTTATTCATAATTGCCAAAACTTGGAAACAACCAAGATGTACTTCAGTAGGTGAATGGAGAGACTGTGATACATCCAGGCAATGGAATACTATTCAGAGCAAAAAATAAATGATCTGTCAAGCCACAAAAACCAAACAAAAAGACCAACCAACAAACAAAAAAAAAAAAAAAAAAAGGAAGAAACTTAAATGCATATTGCTAAAGGAAAGAAGCCAGTCTGAAAAGGCTACCTACTGCATAATTTCAATTTAATGACATTCTGGAAAAAGCAAAACTATAAAAGCAATAAAAAGATTAGTGGTTCTCAAGAGCTTGGAGAGAGGGAGGGTTGAATAGTGAGGCCCAGGGAATTTTTAGGTGAGTGAAATTACACTGTATGATACTACAATGGTGACATTATATATTTGTCAAGACCCATAGAATGGTACAACACAAAGAATGAACCTAATATAAACTACCAACTTTACTTGGTAGTAATGTTATCAATAGGGTATGTTAGCATAATGAATGTATCAGACTAATGAAGATGTTACTAGAAGGGGAAACTGCGTGTGTGAAGGGGAAGACAGAGTATGTGAGAAGTCCCCATACTTCCCGTGCAGTTTTTCTGAAAACCTGAAATTTCTGAAACACAAAGTCAATTAAGAACAAAACAAAACACCACTTTCTTTCAATTCTACTCCCTTCAACTGTTAACTTATTGCTCTCCTCCTTTCATAGCAAAGCTTCTTGAAAAACTATTTAATGTGAAAAATATTTACATTAGTTGAATGCCTACTATGTGCCAAACACTGTGTGTAGGTTGTTTTATTTATTCCTTGGAAAAGTCCTGAGTTATACCTCCAGCTCAGAGGTCCCCCCCGCCCCAAGGAGTTTAACCCAGGGCACTGAGCTACATACCCAGTCTTTTTTATTTTTACTTTGAGACAGGGTCTTGCTACATTGCTGAGGCTTGACTCAAACTTGTGGGATTCTCCTGCTTTAGCCTCCTGACTCACTGGGATTACAGGAATGTAACACCATGCTCCATTCCAGCCCAGGTTTAATAAAAGGTAGAACCAATATCTAAAAAAAAATTTTTTTTTGTTTACTTGTTGATGGACATTTATTTTATTTATTTATATGTGGTGCTGAGAATTGAACCCAGTGCCTCACACATGCTAGGCAAGTGCTCTACCACTGAGCTACAATCCCAGCCCTAGAATCAAGATTTGATGATACACAGTTGGACTTTACAGTGCTCTTAAAATATTGTAGTCAAGGATGCCATTTCCTCCTCTGGTTCTCCTCTCATACTGCATTACATAGCAGTATGGAAATCTGTTGATTGTAGTCTGTGTTCATGGTGACCTCTGGGGCATAATTTTGACAGGTGCCTTGTGGAATTGTGCAATGTGGTAACTCTGCTTATGCTTAGATCAGTTGATCAGATTTTGCTCAAACCAATAGACACTTTTCCATCTTCATCTTATTTGACCAGCATTCGACATATCTATTACTCCCTTCTTAAAACATTTTTTCTCCAGATGTCACCTTTCCTTGGTTTTCTTCCTACTTCTTTGGCTTTTCCTTCATGGTGTCCTTTGCCAGTGTTTCCTCCTCTGTTTGTTATTATATGTGAGAGTTCTACAAGGAGTCTTGTCTTATGCCTGCTTCTCTTGTCACTTACACATTTCTTTTTTTCTTTTTTCTTTTTTTGGTACCAGGGATTGAACTCAGGAGTGCTCGACCACTGAGCAACATCCTCAGCCCTATTTTGTGTTTTATGTAGAGACAGGGTCTCACTGAGTTGCTTAGCGCCTCGCTGTTGCTGAGGCTGGCTTTGAACTCGCGATTCTCCTGTCTCAGCCTCCCAAAGTGCTGGGATTACAGGTGTGCATCACTGCACCTGGCTTCACTTACACGTTTTGTAGGTGATCTTATCTAGTCTTGTCCTTCATTTATCATCTAAATATCTAGGACTTCCTGATTTATGTCTGCAGTCTATTCAACATCAACATTTGATTGTCTCACAGTCACCCCATAATACTTAACCTGTTCTCTTATTTTCCTTTATGTGTGAAACATACATCCTAGCAGAAAATTGCATAAGTATGTATGTATAGTTTACTGAATAATTATAAAGTGAAGTGATTAGGTGATTACCACTTAGATCAAGAAACAGAACATTATTGCGAGTTCAGAAGTCTTTCACGCACCCCTTTTTGATCATAACAAACTTCTGCATTTCTAGAGCAATGATTAAATGGACTTGGGTGATCATTTCCTTGGCTGTTGTTATATAGTTTCACTACTTATGAATGTATCTCTAAACAATATAGTTTAGTTTTTTAAACTTTATGGATGGAATCACACTGTATGTTTTCTTTTTTGTCTTGTTTCTGTAGGAGAGGAAATAACCTTTTTCCCTTGCCTTCCTAAGATCTCTGGCTGGGTTCCAAAAATTAGACTGACCAAAGATTAACAAAAGAGGGTGGGGTGTAGCTCAGTAGTAGAGGGCATGCTTAGCACTCATGAGGCTCCAGGTCCAATCCCCAGCATCATTAAAAAAAAAAAAAAAAGGCAGAATTTATGAACGTATGCATTCTGCATATATAAGGAAAAACCCAGAGATGAATAACTTAAAGCAGGGAAGTTTAGAACTTGGTTGGAACTTGGGTTTTTATTACATCTTAACAAACAACAATGCATTTATAGAGAATGAGAAAACAAAGGAAAAGGGTTTTAGGCTTCCAAGATCAGTAAACTATGGAAGGGTAAATATATGGGGAATTAATAAAAGGTAAGGGTTCAGTAAAGCTTGTTGGTTTTATGTAGATTCATCTCCCTATTGTCTCTGGGCTGAGTCTGGTGACTAAGCCTGCAAGTGGTAGAGAAAGGGCAGAGTGCTTTTTGTTTATTTTTTGCATCTATTGTTTTCTATTTGTCTTCTCAAAATAATGCTTATGCCCAAGTGTCATATTTTGGGGTGGCATATTTTAATTTCCTGTACTTCTTTTTCTCAGTGAAATGTTTATGAGATTCATGTTAATTGCCACATTTCACTTTAGTTCACCAACTTTCACTATTCTATAGCATTCCACTGTGTGACTATACCATTATTTATGATAATGAACATATAGCTTATTTGCAGTCTTTATAACTGGAATTGGGAATACTTTTTCTGTTGGCCTTATTATACACAAATCCTGGTTATTATATGCATGCATTTCTTTGTGTATATACCCAGGAGTGGACTTGCTGAGTCATAGAGTATCCTCAACTGTACTATAAAGTGATTGAACCAGTTTATGTGCCCTGGGCAATCTATGAGATCCGAATAGCTCCACACACTTGCCAACTTTTAGTACTATTAGAGTTTATATTTTATTTTATTTTGGGGGGGGGGGTTTGGGGATTGAACTTAGGGGGCTTCAACTACTGAGCTGTGCCCACAGCCCTATTTTGTATTTTATTTAGAGACAGGGTCTCACTGAATTGCTCAGCACATTGCTGTTGCTGAGGCTGGCTTTGATCCTCCTGCCTCAGCCTCCCAAGCTGCTGGTATTACAGGCATGCACCACTGTGTCTGGCAGTTTTGAATTTATGTCAGTTTTGTGGATGTGTTATTATTTTATGTATTTCTCTGATGTGTAGTGAGGCTGAACACCTTTTATGTATTTATTAGCCATTTAAATTTCCTTTTTGGTGAAATGAAGGGTTAAGCCTTTTTCCACATGCATGTCTGGGTTTTCACTGTCTCTTACATTTTTTCCTGGGTAATCTGTACTATCTTGTCATCTCAGTGGTGTTTTTCCATGAGTTTGAGTCTGCTTAGACTGCTGCAACAAAATGCTATAAAATAGGTGGCTTGTAAACAACAGAAATTTATTTTGCATAGTCCTTGAGGCTGAGAAATCCATGATTAAGATACCAGCATGTTTGTTGAGGGCCCATTTTCTGGTTCATTTAAAGTCATCTTTTTGCTTTAACTTCACATGGTGGAAAAGGTGAGGGTCTCTCAAAGTCTGCTTGTAAGGGCACTAATACCAGAAAATATATATTGTCCTCCACTTCCCACCACCACATTGACAGTAAAAATAACACAGGAATACATCATGGAGAAGTTGCAAGAAAGACTCTTTCTGGGAAACAGTGCAATGGGAAGATGCAGATCTAAGTGGAAAGACAAAAACAAGTTATCACTAGAGGAATTTTAAGCCTCCGGTGTGTTGAGGATAATAATAGCAAAAGCAAACATTCAACCCAGCCCATCTCTCAAGAAGATTAATAGAATCTTCCACAATAAAGAGCTAGCAGAAGGAAAGGAATGCTCCTCTTTTAAAAAGATGTATACATATATATAATTCTTGTGGTGCTGGGGATTGAATCCAGGGCCTTAAGCATGCTAGCTAGGCAAACACTCTACCATTGAGCTATACCTCCAGCTTAGGATAGCCCCCGTCAATAAAAAAAATCACATGGGTGCTGGGATTATGGCGCAGTAGTAGCGTGCTCGCCTAGCACGCGTGAGGCATTGGGTTCGATTCTCAGCACCACATAAAAATAAAATAAAGATATTCTGTTCACCTACAACTAAAAAATAAATATTTTTTAAAAAATCACATGGCACACATAAAAGAGATATAAAAGCCTGAAGAGACAAAGCAATCATCAACACCAGACTCAAATCAGACATGGATTTTAAAATAACAGGATTAATTGGGCACAGTGGCACATGCTTATAATCCCAGTGACTTGGGAGGCTGAAGCAGAGGATCATAAGTTTGAGGCCGGCCTCAGCAATGCAGCAAGGCCCTAAGCAAAAGGACCTCAAAATAAAAAATAAAAAGGGCTAGAAATGTAACTCAGTACTGGGTTCAATCCCCAGTACAAATAAAACAAAACTGAAAAGCAATTAAAACAACAGGATTAATATATTAAAAGATTTAATGGGAAAAGTAGAGGAAACTATGTCAAAATAAGATTTTATTCATCTTTTCAGCAGAGGAAGCTACTAAGAATGAAATGGAAATGTTTGAAATATAAATGTAGTAACAGAAATGAAGAATACCTTTGACTGGCTCATCACTTGACTCACTGTAGCTGAAAGAATCAGTGAACTTGGGCTGAGGTTGTGACTCAGTGGTAGAGCACTTGCCTAGCATGTGTGAGGCACTGGGTTCAATTCTCAGCACAACATATAAATAAATAAAGTCCATTGACAACTAAATATATATATATATATATTTTTTTTTTTAAAAGTAATCAGTGAACTTGAATATATAGGTCAATAGAAATCATCCAAACTGAAATGCATAAAGAGAAAAGAGTCGGGGAATAAAAAGAAAGAAAGAAGAGAGCATTCAAGAATACTAAATGGTTAACATGCATATAATTGAAATTCTGGAAGGAAAAAAACAACAAGCAAGGAAGGAGAAATAGTTGGAGAGATAAAGGCTTAGAATTCTACCAAATTAGCGAGAAACAGCAAACCACAGATTCGAGAAACTGAGAGAACATCAAGCAGAATAAATACCAAATAACAACAGCAACCACAACACCACACATCTAGACATATCACATTCAAACTGTTGAAAACCAAGAGAAAGAAATTATTAGTACCTTAGTCCATTAGTAATGACGTCATGTGAAAGTGCTAAAAATATATAATAAGTCATGGTAATTTCTCAAAAAACAAAAGAAATTATTGAAAATAGTGAGAAAGAAAAAGCACATTATCTACAGAGGTACTAGAGTAAGAATTATAGCAGATATCTAGTCAAAAAACACAGGAGGGGGCTGGGATTGTAGCTCAGTGGTAGAGCGCTTGCCTCGCATGCGTGAGGCCCTGGGTTCGATCCTCAGCACCACATACAAAGCAATAAAATAAAGACATTGTGTCCATTTACAACTAAAAAACAAAACATTTAAAAAAAAAAAACAAAAAAAAACAAAAAAAAAACCAGGAGGGCTAGAGTTGTGGCTCAGTGGTAGAGCACTTGCCTAGCATGTGTGAGGCACTGGGTTCAATTCTCAGCACCACATATAAATAAATGAATAAAATAAAGGTCCATCAATATCTAAAAAATATTAAAACAAAAACAAAAACAAAAACAACCAACAACACATGAGCTAAGGGTGTAGCTCAGTGGTAGATTGCTCACCTGACATGCTCTGGCTCTGGGTTTGATCCCCAGCACTGCAAACAAAACAAAAATACATGTAAGCAGGAGGAGAGTAGAATAACATCTTTAAAATGCTGAAAAAATACAGTAAAACCAGAATTTTCTCCCTCGCTCTCCCTTTCTTCCCCTGCTTCTTAGCTGTGCTGGGAATTGAACCCAGGGTCTCACGCATTCTTGGCCAGTGTTCTATCACTGAACCGTATCTTGAGCTCAAGCTACAGCTTCTATACTCAGAAAAAATAGCCTTCAAAGGTGAGAGAAATTAAGTTTATCAGATAAACAAAACTGGAGATTCATTACCTACAGACTTCCTTTATAATAAACAATAAGGGAAATTCTTTAAAAAGAAATATTATAAAACCCAGAAACTTGGATCCATACAAAGAAATGAAGAACAACTGAAATAGCTACTCTCTGTGGTGAGCATGTTAAATATCTATCCTTTTAGCAATTTTGAAATATATATTATTAGTAACTGTGGTCACTATGCAGTAAAGTAAGTCACTAAAACATATTCCCCCAGTCGATTTGAAACTTTGTACCCTTTGATCAACATCTCCCCTTCCTCTGTCCTTTTACTTCAATAATTACTTCAAGTGCAAATAATCCAAACATACAAGTTAAAGGAGAGATGGTTAGATTGGATTAGAAAATAAGACCCAATTATATGCTTTATACCAGAAATCCACTTTAAATATGAAGTGTTTAGTAGGTTAAAAATAAAAGAATGAGCCAGGCGCAGTGGCACACGGCCGTAATCCCAGCACTTAGGGAGGCTGAGACAGGAGAATCACGAGTTCAAAGCCAGCCTCAGCAACGATAAGGCGCTAAGCAACTCAGGGAGACCCTGTCTCTACATAAAACACAAAATAGGGCTGGGGATGTGGCTCAATGGTCGAGTGCCCCTGAGTTCAATCTCCAGTACCAACCAACAAACAAACAAACAAATAAAATAAAAGAATGAAGACAAATTTACTATGCATACTCTCACCAAAAGAAACCTGGAGTGACTGTATTCATTTAAGATAAAATAGACTTCAGAACAACCATGGATCAGGAATAAAGATGGATGTAACCCAACAATTAAAGGGTCATTGCTCCAAAGAGTCATAGCAATCCTAAATGTATATGAACCTAACAAAAGAGCTTCAAGATACAATTGAGCAATCTAGAGGAGACACAAAAAGATTCACACTATAATAGAGGCTTTATCACTCCTCTGTCAGTAATTGATAGAGCACGTAAGCAGAAAATCAGTAAGGATTTGGATTCCTGAGTAGCACTATCAGCCAACTTGACCAAACTGACATTTATAGAACATTCGATCCAACAACAGTATAATACATATTCTTCTCAAATACACACAAATATAAACAAAGGCTCATAAACTTTTTCAAATTTTATTTTATTTTGAAACAGAGTCTCCTTCTATTGCCCACGGTGGCTTTTAACTGGCCTTGCTTCTGGTTCAGCTCACGAGTAACTGGAATTACAAGTGTGCACCATCATGCCCAGCAAGGCTCATAAACTTAATGTAAAAAGGCTCATAAACTCAATGTAAAAAGTAAAACATCTAGGGCAGTAGCTCAGTGGCAAAGTACTTGCCTAGCATGTGTGAGAACCCAAGTTCCATCCCCAGCACCACACACACAAAAGTGTATTATCTCTGGGAGATATTCTATATCTCATATATCTCCCAGAATATAAACTGGACTCCAGCAATTAGGGTTACTGAGTGAGAAGGGGCATGAAGTCATCTTCCAGAAACTGTGTGTCCAGGCATGGTAACATAGGAGTAGCTACCTATGTAACAATTCTTCAGGCTATAAATTTAAGATTAGCACACATTACACATTTTACTATATTAAAAGAAAAACAATGTAGTGGTTTCCTATTACTTTTAGGGTAAAGTCCAAAATCCCTATTAGAGTTTACAAGTCTGAATGACCTGCTTCCTGCCTACTTCTCCATTCTCATTCTCTCTATTCCCAAACTTCAGGCAAATTATTTTTCTTATTACAGGGCCTTTGCACATACCATTCATTCCACCAGGACACACACAACCAACCCTTCATTTTCCTTTGGGCTGCATCTTGAATTTCCTCCGGGAGGCATTTCCTGATTTCCAAGCCTAGATTAGGTGCCTCATTATGTGTTGTGTTTCTCTTTCAAAGTGCTCACCTCACTGTAATTATTTCACAGGCTCCATGAGGTTATGAATCAAGTCTGCCTTGTTGCTGTTTTTTCTTAAAATGGCTGGTACAGGGCTGGAGTCATGGCTCAGTGGTAGAGTGTTTGCCTAGCATGTGTGAGGCACTGAGTTCGGTCCTCCATACCACATAAAAATAAAATAAAGGTCTTGTGTCCATCTACAACTAAGAAAATAAAAAATAAAAAAATAGCAAATGCTCATTTGGTATTTTTCCAAATGTTAATTTTGAAAGTGAAGCTCAGAGGGCTGGGGTTATGGCTCAGTGGTAGAGCGCTTACCTAGCATGTGTGAGGCACTGGGTTCGATTCTCAGCACCATATATAAATGAATAAAAATAAAGGTCCATCAACATCAGAAAAATATTGAAAAAAAAAA
>PVHX01007734.1:0-88872 GCA_004024805.1 Geosciurus inauris
ATGTATCTCTGTCAGGTTTTGGAGTCAGGGTGATACTTGCCTCATAGAATGAGTTTGGAAGGGTTCCCTCCTTTTCTATATCATGAAATAGTTTGAGGAGAATTGGTATTAATTCTTCTTTGAAAGTCTTGTAGAACTCAGCTGAGAATCCATCTGGACCTGGGCTTTTCTTGGTTGGCAAGCTCTTGATGGCATTGTCTATTTCCTTGCTTGAAATTGATCTATTTAAGTTGTGTATGTCCTCTTGGTTCAGTTTGGGTAGGTCATATGCCTCTAGAAATTTGTCGGTGTCTTCAGGGTTTTCTATTTTACTGGAGTATAAATTTTCAAAATAGTTTCTAATTATCCTCTGTATTTCAGTAGTGTCTGTCGTAATATTTCCTTTTTCATCTCGAATTTTAGTAGGATTAGTGCCCAATTAAAGGGACCCCAGAGAGTTCTTGTGCTCTCTTTCTGCCATGTGAGAATACAGTGAGAAGTTGGTTATCTGCAACCTGGAAGAGGGCCCTTACCAGAACCCCACAATACTTGGACCGTAATCTCTGACTTCCAACCTTCTGAACTCTAAGAAGTATAGTTCTGTTTATAAGCCTCCCAGTTCATGGTATTATTTTTTATATCAGCCCAAAATAATACACTAAACATGTATAATTAATTAAAGGCAATGCTACAGTGAAAACTGGAAGCACAGCTAGTCCAGAACAAAATTTGAAGTACCTCTATTGTGTTTTTAGGGCAAAATAAGTATCTTCACCATTCTGCTCTACTTTCCTCCTCCTTTCTGGCTGCTGAAAAAGTTTCTCCCTTCATTTAATGTCCTATCCAAGAAAATCTTTACTGATGGCCCTCTCCCCATGTTATCAAATTGTTCTTCTGTCTCCTCTGCCAAAGTGCTCATTACTCTGGGGATTATCTCAACTAGAGTTTGGGAGGGAAATAATCTGAATAAGGCAGCCAATGTGCTCTCCATCAAGGACTTAATTGTTAAACTAATTCTCTTAGAGTTATTTACCTTTCAGAATGGGCTTGTTAACCCAAATGAATCTTGATGTGGTAGAATTTCACACCTGAGAAGAGGGATAGCAACATAATCAGACTGTGTGGAGAAAAGATTTTAGGGCAGTAAGATTCCTCTTCTCCTGGCTGTAGCTTTATATAGTTCATCATATGGATTTATTCATGAAGCAAGAAAACTGCAAATACTGATGATTTATTTTTCTAGTTTTAGCATTACCCTCCTGTAGAATATCAGTCAATTGAACAGATAATTTTTGGATAACATACATGAGGATTTAACGACAGACGTCTGGTCCAATAGACTTGTGTCCAACTTAGGGACAGCCATGTGACCCATAAATTAGATTACTTGTCTGTGTTCTAAGGGGCCTGTAAGTCTTTTGCTGTTTGATATAGTTTTCAGCTTGCTTGAATTTTACCCTATAGGTCACAAATGGGTTCGAAAGCAAAGTAGAAATAACCTCAGTTGTTTGGTGGTGTTTTTTTTTTTTTTTTCCTCCTCTGTTGTGTGACTGAATAGATGACATTTACCACTTGGTGATTTAAATTCTAGAGGAATGGGATATAGCATTCCAGGCTATGGTTTTCTCACAATTTGGATGGGATGACAGCCTATTTTAAAAGAAACTAATGGGAAATGTCAACTTTGGGAAGTTGGAAAAAGGGAATACTGCAATGGTAAAGTCCACTTCCTTTATATTTCTTCCCTAAGGATGTGCAAGTTTGGTCTTTGGTAAAATGGAAAGCTTTGGGTGTCTAGCACTATAATTTCAGTTCATTGTTCAAATTATTTTGAGTGGCTGGGATAACTTAATAAAGAACAAAACCAATTTGTTTTTCAGGAACTTGAGGAAATTTATTATGTTTGTGAAGCCACAAGCATCCTGGGAGACGAGCAACTTAAGATGCTTCAAAGCTATGTATGGTAGTATGAGACATATAAGATTAGAGAAATCACTTCTCTCTCTTGAAATTAGCCTCACTAAAAAATAGTTCAGCCTTCAGCCATCATTGGTACTTGAAAGGGCGTGGTGTGAAAGAAAACATTTACAAGAGTTAAGAGGAGTCACTGACTTTGACCTACATTTGGAACATCTTTTATCTTAGGATGTCCTCATCCATGTTCTTTTTATGGGCTTTTGGTATCTTCCAATGTTCAGTTTAAAAAAAAAAAAAACTCTCATCAGCAATTGTATAGTTTGTATTGTGCCTTTTAGGCGACATAATAGTTCAAATAAACACTAAAGGTGCTTAAATATTAGTTATCCACACTAGCAAGGTAAAAATCATATGAGGAAATACTGTGGTACAGGTATTACTAACTAATCCTGTTTGAGACATGGGGAAAATTAAAGACCTGAAACTACTTGAGATTGGATGGCAAAGAAGTTTATAAGTATACAATTATAAACTGGTACAGACTTGACTTTAAACCCTAGCTGTTTTCAGGTAGTAGTCTAGAACTGTCCCCCTAAAATAAGTGATATCCTACACTCTGCTATATAGAGTACAGATGGTCCCAGGAATACTATCTTTGCCTATAAGCGAAACACATGTATAACTTGAGATCCCTGGAAAATGTGCTCATGCTCAGTGGTCATTGGAAAAGTTTGCAGCTTACTCAGCAAAGCAGAAAAGGCAATTTATCTAACCACAACATCTGCTGCCCCTGGATTTTCAGGTTATTCTCTGAACCAGACAGAGCCAGGAGCAGCTGATCTGGGATAGAGGTGGGGGTGAATAACATTTTCTCTCTTGGGTTGCCTGTCAATCATTCCAAGTGTTGCCTATACTTCCAGTGGATGAGCCGGTCTCTCACTATTGTCTCTGTTCATTGTTTTGAAGGTTGAAACCAAATCGTGTTTGCTATCATTCAACTCAAGAAAAAACAGATTTTGTTTATAATTTCATGTTACAGATGTGTTGATGTCCCTGTCCATTCATTGACTAAAATTAGTTAGCCTATGATACTCCGTAACATTTACCTTTCTTCACAACATGCACATTCTTTGAAATTATCTTGTTTATTCACCTACTTGCTTGTTGTTTACATGCCTCTACAGAATGTGAGCCTCAGGAAGGCTGAAACCATGGCTGTCTTTTTCACTACCATGTTCTGAGGACTTAGAACAGTTTTGGGCCCACAGTAGGTACGAAATAAACATTGGTTCAATGAGCAATAAAAGCAATAAACTATGCTTAATAGTTAGATATATGAATGACTGCAGTTGAGGCTCTTGTTTCTATACCAATCTTCTCTAACTTTTCAGGAGCAATTGACAGTTTGTCATCCTTCCATAATGAAGCACATTTCACTCTTGGATTCCACAGCACTATTTTGTCCCTGGCTACTTTTCAGTCTCTTATCTCAGTTCTTCCTCTACTAGTCTCTATATTTTGGAGCTCCCCAGAGCTCTCCTCTAAACCCTTTTTTCTTTATTAAATAACTTTCTAGATGAGATATCATGTATTGCTTTAACTTTAAGTATCTCACATATGCAAACCACTCCGCCCCACCCCCGACTAGGGATAAAATGCAAGGCCTCATGTATGCTAGGCACATGCTTAACATTTCCAGCCTTTATTTGTTTGTTTATTTATTTATTTTTGTAATTGGCCCTTTTTATTTTGAGATAGGGTCTTGCTACATTTCCCAGGCTCACCTTGAACTTTGAATCCTCCTGCCTCAGCCTCCTAAGTAGCTGGGATTATAGGTACGTGTCACTACACTTAGCTTGTAGGCCACTTTCAAGTATGTACAACCAGCCGAAACATTTCTTCTGGACTCCAAACTTGACTGTGTAACTGCCTGATTAATCTGCACTTGATGTCTCACAGCTTTTTAAAAAACTTTTAAATCAATTGTTGAACTTTTATCTAGCCACCCCCACTAGCCAGCCAGCCAAAAAAAATGAACAAACAAAACAATAATCAAATGAAACCTGTCCTTTTCCCATCTTAATCACCTTTGTAAATGGTACCTCCTCCCACTCAATGGCTCAGATCAGAAACCTAGGCGTCATTCTTGAGTCATCCCTTGCCTTTACTCCCAGAGCTGCTTTATCTGAATGTTCTATTTTTTCTACCACCAAAATAAACCTGGTAGTTTTCTTTCTTCACTGTTGTTGGATTTCCTTCCACTTGAAGTAATGTGATAGCATCATGGATTCTACTCTTTACTTGTGTCATTATGTACCACGTGGTGACCATAAAACAGATGGTGCCACCCCCTGTCGTAAAGCCCGCTTGGCTTCACATTCCTAACTGGCATTTGAAGTCTTAAGGGATCTCATCTCAACCTTCTTTCTAGTCCCTTTCTCACCCATCATGCTTCTACCACCTGACCACTTTTCAGTTCCTTGTACTTATCTAGCTCTGCCAGCACAGAATTTTCACCCATGCTTATTTTACTCATGATTGAATTGAATTCATATTCATTCAGATCTCAGCTTAGGAGAATCCTTAGACATACCACATAGAGATTTCCTACTCCTATAATATGAGCTGCAGTCTCTACGTCTAGACCTTGTTCACCACAACTTTAAATGCTGATAATCAATAGAGCTATTTGCTGAATATTTTTTGACTTTATTCCATCTGAACACATTTGTGGGGCTGGACTTCTTCACCTTTTTTGGATTTAGGTGAGGCTGTATGACTTACTTTGCATAAGAAGACATAAGCAGAAAGGATATGAGCCACTTCTGAGCACAAACTTTAAGACCACTGTGGGATTTGCATCAGTCATTTCTTACTGGAGATTGCAGGGAGCATATGTGGACATAAAACCTTTGTCAACCTGAATCCCTGAGTGACAAAAATGTACAGACCTTTCTTGATGACCTGCATTGAGCAAGCTGTATGAGTGGGAAAGGCGCTTCGCTGCTATGAAGTCATTGAGATTTGGGGGTGCTTATTACCACAGTATAATTTAGCCCATCCTGACCAATATACATACAAATACTGGTTTTATTTCTTTATCCTTCTTCCACTAGATTACTAAATCTGTGAGGGTAGGAACCATTCTTGTTTGATTCAGAAGTGTCTATTTATTAGGTAACCAAATGCATAACACAACATGTAATTTAAAAATAATTTTGAGAATGAAAGAAGTGAAAGAAAATTGCTAAATATAACTCCAAATTGTTTCAATATTTTGATGAAATTATTAGAGTAATGATAGCATGGATTTAAACATTACCTTACAAAAATTTCATGAAATTTATTAGCCCACTTGTGTATATATGGTAAAGATTGAAAATGTACCATGTATAGATAAAGACCTGGTGGTTAGCTGCACTAATTGGTAAGGAGGTAGGACAGTACGAGTGCAATAATTAATTCAAGGTAAATCTTCTAAAAAAAGGTGCTATTACTTCTCCTTGTTCCTCATGCTAACCTTTTGGTGTAGGACTTCTGAGACTTCTGTCCCTGATTTAAGAGGAACAAGACACCTCTTCTCTGAAAGGTTGGTAATAGTAATGGCACTAGGGGTGATTTAGAGGTAGTGGTGGGGAAGGGGGCAGCCTAGTATTATTGGTTGGGTGTGACAGATTTCATCAGATACCTAGATCTTAACTAGTCCTTACAATTGCAGAGTTAAAAAACAAAAACCTCTTAGTGAATGAGGGTATGACTCAGTGGTAATACATGCTTAGCCTGCACAGGACCCTGGATTTGATACTTATGATCAAGAACACAAAAACAAAACACCAAAAATAAAAAAAAAAATCATTTATTATTACTAATAAAGTTTTTCACTATTGTTATATCAATTGCTTCTCAAAAGAAAGCAACTAAATCAGGTAACTCAAGGATGTGGAAATGAGTAGCTCCACTTTTTCCTATAAGAAAGTTAAGATTCATAAAGACCATAGTATGGCAAATAAGTGGAGCAGCTGAAGCTCAAAAGCAGAACTTTGTCCAACCTTGTAGCTATTTCGTATCATTTTTCTATGTACCGCCTGTTCTGTTTTACATTGCCTTCCTCAGTATTTTCCTTGGGTACTGGTTCTCATGGAATTTGTGCACCTGGAGGCCATTTTTGTTCAAAAGAGAGCATGCAATCAGACAGTTTACTTTTATTTCTTTGCTTTTTTTTTCAGGCCATAATTATTAGTTGCTTAAATTAGTAATGCTCCAGTATAAGGATTAAAATCCTCAATATAGCATTGTGTCATAAGGCAACGGCAATGCTAGAGCACTTAGTGTCAAATTTAGCAACCACAGAGAGGAAGCCGACTCATCTTGACAGACAAACCAGTTCCTAGTGGCTAGGTCAACCCTGGCTGCTTGCTCCAGGGGCCACATGGAGCACCTGCTCATTTCTGCCACCAGGAGGCAGAGCATCCATGACAGTAGTCTTTAGACTAAATGGCAAGCATAAGGACAGTTTTCGCTACCTAGAGGAAGTCAGGGTTTTAGAAAGCTTGGAGGCTGTAAATCCTTTTGTATAGACCCTAGAGTCAATGACTATTTGTGACAACATTGCCACTTTACTCAGTCGTCTTCTACCCTAGCAGGTTGTGTCAAAGATTAAACAGGTAGGTTCAAATTTTGATGAAAAGATCAGGAGAAAAGGCCATAATAACAAAACTTGGTACAAATTTTAGACTTGACTGAATTACAGCAGATTAGTACCATTTAGTCTTTGCTTTAAGTGTTCCCTTTCTGCCCTTTATTGTCCCATTTCCTAAAACCATACCAGGTACCCCAATTCTGCTCTGTTAGAATGAGTCTTCCTATCAGGGACACTTCCTCAGAAGTAAAAATTAGCCTTTGTTCTCTGATATTGATATTTACTTACAAAAACTTGGGAGGTGATTGAACCTATTTTCTCATTTGAAGAAAAGGGGATGATAATAGTATCTGTTTCACAAAAGGAAAAGTAAGTAGAAAGATAAATGTAAATGTGTTTTGTAAAACATTGAGGAATCTATAGTTTCATTAATATAGCAATGTCTTCAATACAGGGATAATAATGACTACCTCTCAAGATCATGGCAAATTTGACAAAACTAATGAGATTATATTTATAACATTCTCAGGCTTCTTCACAAATAATTAGTATATAATGTTATGCATAATTAATGACAGCTTATTTGCTTTGTGTTTGTGCTCAGTTCAGGGAGGCATGGTCTTTTTCTGTTTGATTAAAAAGCGGATTTAGAAAATGATGAGATTGGAAAATAATCATTGATTTAATAGACCCCATACTTAGGCAGACCAATAGTAGAGTTCCCAGGATGTCATATTATCGCTGAGCAGCGATCATGTTATATAGTAAATCCTGAATGAATGATAGGGGAAATAAAAACTACTAAAGGAGTTTGAAGAAGAAATCTTTGGGGGGGGTATGGTATTCAAGCTCATAGAAATGGACAAAGTATATTAGTTACTCATATGTATTTTTAGTCCCAAGGCTGTTCAAATTTTTTCTTTCATTTTTCCTTATTGAGTTTTCTATCTTATTTTGAATTGTAAGGGTTCTTTATATATTATGGACACAGGATATTTAACAGATATGTTATTTGCAAATATTTTCTCCCAGTCCATTAGCTTATTTTTAATTTTCTTAATAGTGTCTTTTGAAATACAAAATATTTAATTCTGATGATGTCTAATTTATCCTTTTTTCCTTTTATGGATCACACTTTGGGTGTATCTAAGAATTTGATGCTCAAATCAAGAACATGAGGATTTTTCTCCTATATATTCTTCTAAAAGTTTTATAGTTTTAGTTCTTATATTTAGGTATATCCATTTTTGAGTTAATTTTATGCATGTTACGAGGTAAAGTTCTAATCTTCTTATATGTGAGTATACAATTAATTATCTCAGCATCATTTTTTGTAAAGAATATTTTCCCTCCACCAAATTGTCTTGGCACCTTTGTTGAGGATCAAGTAACCACAAATGTAAAGATTTGAGCCTGGTGCAGTGGCACATGCCTGTAATCCCAGCGCTTTGGGAGGCTGAGACAGGAGAATTGAGTTCAAAGGCAGCCTCAGCAATGGTAGGGCACTAAGCAACTCAGTGAGACCCTGTCTGTAAATAAAACAGGGCTGGGAATGTGGCTCAGTGGTCGAGCACCCCTGAGTTCAATCCCTGGTCCAAAAAAAAAAAAGAAAGGTAAAGATTTATTTGTGGCATTCCAATTCTGTTCCTCTAATTTATATGTCTTTTCTTTTGCCTATTCCACATTATTTTGATTTTTGTATAATTACATTAAAATTTGAATTGGAAGTATAAATCCTCCAACTTTGTTGTACTTTTTCAAAATGCTTCTGACTATCTTTGTCTTTGAAAAGGAATTATAGGAACAACTTTTCCATTTCTGAAGAAAAGGCTGTTTTATTTTAATAGCAATTATTTAAAATATGTAGATTGAGGAGAATGGAATGATCAGCATGGAAATATTGCATATGAATATAATTTATATATATATATATATTATATATATATATCCTTTCCATTGATCTATGTCTTGTTTTTTTTTAATTTCTTTCAGGAAGGTTTTGTGGTTTTCAAGAATTATAATTATTTTATTAGATTTAATGCTTTTTTTTCTTTTTGAGGGTTTTTTGAATGGATTTATTTTCTTAACTTAATGGATATTTCTATATTTATCTGGAGTCCTGTGAACTTGATGAACTCATTTATTATTTCTAGTGTTTTTTTAAGAAATGTAGGTTCCTCATTATGTTTTATACATGGTGTCATTTTGTTTGCAATATAGTTTTAATTCTTCCTTTCCAAAATGGATTCCTTTAATTATATGGTCTTATTATACTGGCTAGTAGGATAAGGTTGAATGGAAATGATGAGAGTGAATATCTTTGCCTTGTGCCTAATCTTAAGAAAAAGAATTCAATTTTTCACCATGAAGTAGAATATTAGTTATACATCCTTAATTGATATTCCTTATCAGGTTGAGGGAGTTCTTTTATGTTTCTAGTTTATTTAAAACTTTTAATCCGGAGTGGGTATTAGATTTTTTAAAAATAATTTTCCATGTCTATTGAAATTATTATGTATTTTTTCCTATATTCTATTAATACTATAGATTACATTAATAGCTTTTACAGTAAGCCAACCTTACATTTGTGGAATTAATCCTATATGATCATATAGTATAATTTTTTCATATGCTTATGGCTTTGTATTGCTAATAGTTTATTGAGAAATTTTACATCTATGTCAGGAGTAAGCAATTGTTTCACAGCCAAATTATATGTTGAATCATCCAATCAATGTACATGGTATATTTTTCATTTATTTAGGTCTTTCCTAATTTCTTTTTTCAGTGCTTTGTAGTTTTACCTCTGATTCTGTAGGTATTTTGCTAGATTTCTACCCAAGTAATTTTTTTGGAACTGTTTATAAATAGCAATTTTTAAAAGTCTCAAATCTCATGTTAATTGCTAGTGTAAAGGGTTACAGTTGATATTTGTATATTAACCTTGTATCTGGTGACCTTTATAAAATGAGTTCATTAGTTCCAAGAGTGTTTTATGGATGCCTTGTGGTATTCTACAACCCAATTACATTATGTGAGCCTTTCACTTTTCATTTTGAAGTGTAGAATTGCTGGATAAATTCTTGATTTACATTTCTTTTTTTCTTGTAGCACTTTGAATATCATACCATTGCCTTCTGGACTTCATAGCTGTACATTGTGGGTTTTTTTTTTTTTTTTCTTCTTCCTCTTACTCTAAGTTATGAGTCATTTTCTCTTGTCTTCAAGGTGTTCTCAGGTATTTTGTCTGTTGACTGTGATGTTTCTAGGAGTGGACTTCTTTGTGCCTAACTTACTTTGAGTTTGTTAACCTTCTTAGATGGATAAATTAATGTTTTCACCAAATTTGGATCGATTTTAACAATTATATTAAAATATTTTTTTCTATCACTTTCTTAATCCTCTTCTAGGAATCCAGTATTAATATAATTTTGATTGCCCTCAGGTCTGTGAGGCTATTTCTTTTCTTCATTCTTATTTTCTGTTCAATTATGTTTTTCTTTAATGACTGGATTCTTTCTTCTATCCTCTCAAATCTGCTATTGTGCCTCCCACTTGCCCCAGTAAAATTTTCATTTCATTTATTCTTTTTTAATTTCTAAAATTTTCATATGGTTATTCTAATTTATCTACTTATTGATAATTTCTATTGAATGGATCACTTTCATCATACTTTCCTTTATGTTTCTTTATATTATGGTTTTCATTTGTTCTTTGAATATATTGTAATAGCTCCTTGGAAGCTTTTTCCTGTTAAACTCAACATCTATCTCTCCTCAAAGATATTTTCTATTGACTGCTTTTCCCCCCTAAATATGGTCACATTCCCTGTTACCAATGTTTTACAACTTTTTTTGCTAAAGATAATATTTTAGATAATCTAGCAATACTGTATTTTCATCTCCCCAGGATTGTTTACATTACTGCTTGTTTATTAGTGACTTGCCTGTACTAACTGTATACAAGCACTCTCCATCATGGTGTATGGCCACTCAGATATTTTTAAAAATTCTTAATTTTATTTTGAATCCTAGTTTTCTGGGGGTGGGGTAGAGGAAAGTGTCATCCTTCTGTCAGAATATCTTTGTGGCCAATTAATTGGTCAGAGGTTAGTTATACTTAAATATGTTGAGTCAGTAAGATTGTGTCCTCTGCATATGAATCTGTATTTCAATTGAGAAAAGCATTCAAAGTTCAGATTGTTCATAAATTTGACTGGTCTTTTCCTTCCTGTGCTCTCCTATCTCTTTTGTGTAGGCACAAGGTCTGATGTTCATCCAGGGATGTGTGGTTGGCTCACTGCTCCTCCACTGTCTCCCAATCAAAGCCTGCTATGACCTTCTAAGTCCCTGGATATCTCTGTTAATTTTCTGATTTCTTTTCTGATCCCTTACTTGTCAAAATCAGATTATAATTTCAGATTAGCTGTGAAATGACTTTCCCCTCTGGTTGTCAGCAGTGTGCATGTTCAGATGCATATTGTTTCTAATAGTTTCCTTAAAATCAAGTCAGCTCTCTCTGGCAGCACAACAGAGCTAGCTCTATAATAGTAGAATTACAATTCCAAAGAAGCAGGTGGAGGGGTGCATGATAGCATGCTCTGGTCAAACCACCACAAACTGATGGTTTTTATCCAAGGTTCAGTACCATTTCTTGCATAAATATTTATGAATTTCCTATATGCCTGTGCTTGATTTTCAGAACCCCCAAATTATTGTTTTTGACAATTTTATCTTATCATTCCTTTTTGTGGGGAGAAAATTTGGTATTATGCCATTTTGGAAGTCCCACCTCCCAATTAAGCTTTTAAAGTAACTAAAATATGACAGGACATTTTGGCTTTTTACCCTTTTATTGATCACCTTGTGCAGATCTAAGCTTATATCTGGTATGTTTTTTTTTCTGGTGCCTGGGATTGAACACAGGGCATGTGAGGCAAGCACTCTACCAATTAAGCTACATCCCCAGCCCTGGTGTAAGTTTTTCATAATACAGGTTTGCTTGATGATGGGTTCTCTGTTTTTAAATTTTTGAGAATGTCTGTAGTTACTTACATTTATGAAGGATGTTTTTTGTTTTTGGTAATGGATATAGATTTCCAAGTTGACAGTATTGATTTTCTTCTCAGCATGTTAAAACTGTTACTCCATTGCCTTATGGTTTTCCTGTGGTTGACAGGAAAACCAGGGACATTCTTGTCTGCTTTTGCCTATGTGCTGTGTTCATTTTTGCTCTAATAATTTTAATACTTTCTATTTATCACTAGTTTTCAGCAACTTGTGATATACCTTTGTTTTCCTTTGTGGTTGGCCTTCTTGGGGTTTGTTAATTTTCTTTGCTCTATAGGTTTACATTTTTTGTCACATTTGAACAATTTCAGTGACAATTTTCTGAACCCCCACAACTTTTTTCCTCCGGGAAACCAATTACTTATATGTAAAACTATTTGACATGATCCCACATGCTACTGAATCTCTTTTTCCCCCAATCTTTTTTCTCTGTGCAGCTATATTTGTACAGTTTACATTGCTAAGTTTTGTGTTAACTATTCTTTTTCATTCAACTCTTGTATTTAATTTGTTGCTAAGTATATCCAGGAATTTTTGTCAGATATGTTTTTCAGCTCTGGAAGTGCTTCTTTTAAAAATATTTTCTATTTCTCTCTTCATTCTAATGTTACATCTTGTGCATATTGAGTATATTTAGAGTAACTTTTTAAAAGTCCTGGCCTACTAATTTCATCAACTCTGTCATTTTTCAATCTGCTTCTATTGACTGTTGTTTTCTTTTGGTATAGGTTAATTTTTCCTACTTTGCATGTCCAGGAATTTTTGACGGGATGCTTGAAATTATGATTTTTACATTGCTGCATAGCTCACTTTGTGATATGTGCTGGTGGTCTTTGTTCTGGATAGCAGTTAAGTTACTTGTATTAAGTTTGATTTTGTTGAGGCTTGTTGTCTTTTTAGAGTGCTTCTACAGTAGGATTTAGTCCAGTGTTAAGTTTGCTCCTGTTATTCAGAGTTCATCCCTCTGAAGTCTTTATTGAAAGTCCCTTGTACTCATTGGGATCTGCCTTCTCTGGTTGCTGGAAAGTCATTCTGTGTAAGCTCTTGGAATTACTTGACTTGCAGTTTTTTGCTTACTGTTCTTTTTTCTCAGAAGTTGTTTTTCCTGCCTCATGGAAATTATCCTAAGCAACCACAGCAAAAGACTCAAGGTGTTCCCTATGGGAATTTTCAGAGCCCTGTTTCCATATATCTTTCTTCTTTATGGCACTCTGTCCTATAACATTTACCCTCCCCACATTGCCCTCCCCAAACTGATTTTTTTCTTGCAAGGCTACTTTGGTTTCAGATTCTCAGACTCTGGGTTCTCTCACCTTGAACTATAGTCTACAATTAACTCTAACTTAAAAGCTGGTGCTATCATTGGCCTGACTTCATTGCTTTGTCCAATGTATGTAGGATTGCTAAATTTAGAAAATAAAAATATAGGACACCTTGGGTTGAGGTATGGCTCTTACCCAGCATGTGTAAGGCCCTAGGTTCTTACCTAGCATGTGTAAGGCCCTAGGTTCTATCCCCAGCACTGCAAAAAAAAAAAAAAAAAAAAAAAAGGTGTGTGTATATAAGTATATATATGTGTATATATATATATAAAAGTAAATATTCATTATATGATACATCATATGTTTGCATGTGTGTGTATATATACTTATATATATGTATATATATGAAGCTTTGTAAATTATAAATTTGAATTTTGGATAAAAGCAAGTACTTTTTTAGCTTTGGTATGCCTCAAATGTTTCATGAGAAATAAACTAAAATCATGTCAAGTTTCAGCATCTTGTATTTTATCTGGTAACACTAACCATATTAAAAACATTTGTTTCATTTTTTTTCATATTTTAATTTATTTGTTCTATTTAGGTTTACATGATAGCAGAGTGCAATTTGATTCATTGTACACAGATGGAGGATAACATTTCATTTCTCTGGTTGTAAGTGATATAGAATCACAATATACATGCAGTCATACATAAAGCTAGGGCTATGATGACCACCATATTCCACCACCTTTACTGTCCCCATGTCCCCTCCCCATGTGGGGAAAAAGGCACACTCATAAATTCCTGGTGGAACTGTAAATTGGTACAACCAATCTGGAAAGCAATATGGAGATTCCTTAGAAAACTTGGAATAGAACCACCATTTGACCCAGCTATCCCACTCCTGGGTCTATACCCAGAAGACTTAAAAACAGCATACTACAGTGATGCAGCCACTTCAATGTTTATAGCAGCTCAGTTCACAATAGCTAAACTGTGGAACCAACCTAAATGCCCTTTGACATTTTTTTAATTTTAAAAATAGTTTCTAATTGTTTTTTGTAGGAGAACATTCCTATACTAGTTATTTCTTCATAGTACTGTCAGAAGTCTTGATGCTATTTGTTTAGAATGCTGTACATTGTGAAACTCATCTTGTTTGTTTTCTTGAATTCATTATCCTAAAAGATCTTGAAATTTGTCTGGTGGCTAAGTAACAATATGGCTCAACTTGATAATTTTGAAGCGTGTTTTTAAAAATCTTTCTTTAAATGTTTCTAGAATAGCCTGAATTCTAGGGTTAGTTTCCATTCACTATTCAGGTGTGACCCTTCTGGAGTTTCTATAGAATATCATACTTTTCCACAAATTCTCTTTACTTTCACTAGTCAGAGTACTAATATTGCCCAACTCTAATCATTATTTTCCCACCCTGAGTAATTGAGTTTTGAAAATTGTTCAAATTATTAGAATCTCTCTGGTAATTGTTCCTTTTCTGGCTTCATGGAGGGTCATCTTACAAAAACAGAATAGTATTTAGCCATTGACTTAAGAGGACCCCTATACAGCTATCTGGAGCTCCTCTCTACATAGCTCCCTCTTCTCTGGGGTTTTTTCCTGCAAATTCTAGCCATATCAGACTACCAAAACTCCAATCTCTGTCTCTTCAACTTATCAGGGCCATCAGGCTCTGCTTAGAGTTTCCTGCCTGCACTGTAGTCTATAAGTGGCTTCCAGGCATAAAGCAGATGGACCATAGGAGTTATTTTGCCTGATTCCTTTCTCTCAGTCCACAGTCCTGTACTTCCTATTGTCTAATGTCTGAAAATAGTTTCATATATTTTTCCAGTTTTATGGTTATGTATGGTGAGAAAGCATGTCTAATATTATTTATTTTACCACAGCCAGAAATAGGACTTTTTAAATATTTTTAATAAATGAGCTACATACAGTTCATCACCCTCTTTAAAAGTTTGTATATTGAGGAGTATCTGCCACATGCTTATGTTTATAACTTTATATCCATTTTGTTTCTTGTTGGAAATGAAATTAGAAAAAATATTATTTGAACATACTGTGACATATTATCATCGGGGCTGTATGCTGAAGATATGTCAAAATGGTTATTTACCAGGATCTAGCAAAGTGCCAGGAACAGAGTAGATGTACAATAATTATTTAATGAATATAAGAATAAATTAATAAATAGCAAAGTGTGAGGATGGGAAACTGGCTAGCTGTTTCTAATTTGGAGATCTAAGAATTTGGATCTTGAGAGCAATTAAAACTAGTGTAAATAAGGATGAGATGTGTTCAGAGTGGTGCTGTTTAGAACTGGGATCTGGAAAATGGTTTAAAGGGGGATCTACTAGTATAATGTGTTCAGTTTAAGAAAAGCAGAAAGCCAACAAATAAGAGTTTCCAGTGAAAATAATCGACAAAGTACACATTACAGGCTTAGAATGAACTTTGATTCTGAAACAAGGTGAATAGGATTATTGTCTGTGTGTCCTGACACAGGATAACATGAGCCAAAGTGGTACTTGTTGGTTCAGTGGAAACTAGGATTGTATGATCTTTAAGAGTCCTTCCATTTCACATTTTCATTTATTTATTCACTCATCAAATGGTTATGATTGAACATGTCTTATTCAAGCAACTGTTTTGAGGATACATGAAAGATTGAAACTCTCCCTTTTGTCTTAGAGGAAAACATATTAGATGAAAATATATACGTAATAACTAATTTCAATATAGTGAGAAAGTTCTTGATGAAAGGCTTTGGTTTTCCATTTGAAGGTCACTGCTAAGTATGGGGGGGAGAGGGGCAATAATTTAAATAGGGTCTATGTAATTCTGAATTGAAATGGAAATTTGATATGTGAAATGTTATTCTGCTATCGTATCTCTAAGAATTCAGCATAAAATGGGCAAAGCTAAAGAGTAGTGGCTCTACTATTCCTAACTATTGCACTGTGCTTCTGTTAGAAAAAAATGTCTAAGTCATATTATCATAGTATTTAACATTAATCTTATAAAAATGACTATTTTACTTAAAAGCTGATTAGATTAGTGCTATTATCATAACAACTGGAGTTATTTGAAAAATACCTTATTATTTTATAGTCTGAAATATTGATATAAAGGGTTTGAGGTATAGGGTGTGTTCTATGGGCACCAGTAAAATTGATCCACTCAATGTAGGTAGGACAAAAGTTCATGAAAGAATGTGGGAGGATATTTGTTTGAGGATTATTTTTTCTGAGTCACTAGTTAATCCAGTAACCTTTGCAGTCATTAGTGAGAATACTGGAAATATTTTTCTTTGAAGTTTGCTTTTCATTAGGAAATGAAATATTAATTAGACAAAGATTGGGAAGCAGAAATCAGTGAAAAGGGTAAATATTCATTCATTTTCCACTATACAGACTAATCAATATTAATCAATATATGTAACCTTGCATTTTTTTCTATGCATAGTTATGTATCTATTGATTGCTTTATTAACTTGTTATTTAGATTGTAACATACAAATAAGTTGCATCTTTTTTAACCTTTATTGTTTTAACATATGTAATGGCAAGTACATAGTAGGTATAGCATATCTTTTCCACCCCCCACTAAGTTACTAAATCACTTAACAGAAAGAAAAGGGAGGGAGCAAACAATAAAAATGAACTTTATACTTTGTATGTTATGTGCCTCTTTAATTAACTCATTTAATTATCATAACCATGTATGGAAAATGTCATCTCTATTTTTAAAATGAAATAAAATCTTAGTGAAGGACTTAACTTGAGTTTACAGAGTAACTGTGTAAAAATCTACCAGAGATCAGAACTCTGGATTCTAGTACTCCTAGAAATGTGTCCTTACAGAACTCGTGAGAAGCAGAGAGAGAAGAAGGACAGATGGAACCAGTGTGGGAGGTATAGCATGGTTAGGGAGGGGTGAGCCATCAGCAGGTAATGCGTTTGTCAGAAAAACAAAGTTCCACACATTTAACTTTCTTGACTTAATATTAGAGAAAATGCAATTGAACAAGGAAGAAGAAATAGTTCAAGCTCTTGTCCCCTTAGTTTTCTTTTTTTTTTTTTTAGCTCAATGGTCCTGCAGCCACTTATATATTTACACCATCTTCAGAACCTGACCATTTGAATTAGTGTCAAAATGTCCTATGAGTAAGAAAAGTGTCTTGCAATCTAATTAGTCTTTATTTTTGAAGTGTATGTCATTTTAAGGATCTGTGATGATTTATATCTTCTATGAAGATAAAAGGTTTATTTGTCTTCAGGCTGATTCTGCTTAGGTATAGTCACCAGAGAGTCAGTTCAAGTTTTGTGCTTTAATCATGGATAGTCTAGATGCTAGTTTGAGACTCAGAATTGGTAATATGCTATTTTTCTCACCAAATAATTGAGGGATCAACCAATCCATTTACATACATCTTAAGAACTTCAGAGAGAAATGAGGAAAAGAGATATTTTCCCAGAGAAGTCTTACCTTGAATTTCTGTATACATGACAAGCTTGAATAGCCCATTTTCTAGGCAAACTCACCAAATATGGATGCCCAAACTCCAAATTATCATTGCTTTTACCATAATCTTTTGACTAATAATTCTTTTCAAAACCCCAACAAGTCCTGATACGCATCTCACACCTATCTGGACATTTGTTGTGCTGTGGAGAACTTGTTCACTTAATTTTGAATCTGAGGAGGGGGAAGGAAGACATTCTGAGAGAATTACAGTGTACATTAGTCTAGGAACAGGTACTTGACTCTTGGCTAGAGAATTCTTAAGTTTGGGAATCTGAGTGGAGTGATCTGGGATAGCAGGATGAAAGAGGAGGGAAGGAGGAAGCAGATGAAGCCTTCCACTTGATTTAAGAATGCACGAATATCCTGTGGGCTGACCGAACAATTCAAAATGTAACAGCTCAGGATATTTTGATGGCACTATATCTCTGAAGATACCTTGCCTGGGCAAGGGGTCCTCCGCAGTGCAAAGCTGTGGAAGTATCTGCCAGCAGCAGGAGAGGAATAGCGTGGTATTATACATGGTCTGATGGAGGTGGTTTTGCTTGTTTGAGGAAATTTTGTAGTAGAGGGCTCAGTGTACGGCTTGTGGAGGAGCTGCACATTTGCTTTATAGAGGGTTAGCATTTGCCACACTGAGAAAACAAACGGCGAGATGACAGTGGCACTCTTGCCTTGCTTCCCATGTGCATGCTGCCTCCTCCTGAGTTCTGGTAGGAGGAAGAGGACCAAGCAGCAACAGAAAGGAAATGGAAGAGCTAATAAAAGGTGGGAGAGAAGAAAAAGTAAAAGAAAGGAACAGGAGGAACCCTTCTTCCTCATAGAGATTTCTAAGACAGCTCATGCACAAATTGATGTGAGGATAGATTAAACTAGGTAGGAAATTGCAGTTTTGATCTAGACTAGACAGTATAATATCTGAAAGTAAATTCTCAGTTACAAGTGTGGATTTTTTTTTCTTTCTTATGAATGAAAGTAACCAGAATGCTGAAGGAATCAAAGTATTGTCAAGGATCAGAAAGGAGATTTAATGGGGCATGTGTGAAGAAACTGATTAGAGGAAAGGGTGTTTCTGGTTTATTTCACATAGAGTTCAAACTGTTAACAATTCAATTGAATTAGCTTTTGTTACTCACATAATATGGTCAGAACCATGTGTTAAATGTTTATATGAAATAAATCATTGTCTTTTCAATAACACCAAAAGATAATGATTATTCCCTTTTAAAGATGAGGAGGAAAATCTTTGTAAATATTAGTAGTAACTTATGATAAAATAAGTGGTGAATTCTTTCTACATTCTTGTGTTTTGAATGCTTTCCAAAATAGTTCATGAGACTGCAGGAATTAAACTTTCTATTTCTGGTAATTCTGAATTACAGGGAATGAGATTTAGCAAAATTAATAAAAGTACTTACTATATAGAGGTTAGCATGATCCTTTAAGCATTAGAGCAATTATGTATGTTCTTCCTGTGACTCATAGATACATGTTCCATAGTTATCTAAGATTTTGTCCTTTTCCCATGGGCTTATATATATTTACTCTATATATCAGTATTGCTGTCAGCCAAATTATCCTATCGTTTAGCACTAGAGCTGTCTCCACTCTGAATTATTAAGTATGCTGATAGTAAGAGATGAGTTGTAGTTATCATGAAGTACAATGGATTTCTTGAACATATTCCTCCTAACTGAAATTTTTGTGTAGTTTGACTGACATGTCCCTGATCCTTCACACCTCACTCTGGTAACCACCATTTTACTCTGTACTTTTATGAATTTGACTTTTCACATTCCACATTTAAGTGAAATCATGTCATACTTGTCTTTCTGTACATGGCTTAACATGTCCTCTATGGCTATCCATGTTGTCATATGACAGAATTTTCTTCTTTTTAATGCTGAATTCATCATGAATTTCACATTGTTTTTTCATTTATTTGCTGACAGACACTTAGGTTGATTCCATGTGTTGACTATTATGATTAAGGCTGCAATGAACATGTTAGTACAGATATATCTTTGACATACTGATTTCCATTCCTTTGGTTATATACTCATTGGTAGTACTGATGGATCATATGGTAGTTCTTTTTAGGTTCTTTGAAAAACATTCATACTATTTTCTATAGTGTTAGTATCAATCTACATTCCCACCAACTCTGAACAAAGATTCCCTTTTCTCTACATCCTAACACTTATTATCTTTAATCTTATTGATAATAGTCATTTTAACAGGCATGGTGATATCTTATTGTGGGTTAATGTACATTTCCCTAAAGATTAATGATGTGCATCTTTTCATATACCTCTTGGCCATATGTATATCTTCATTTGAGAAATTCCTTTTCAGGTCCTTTGCCTGTTGGTTAATCAGGTTGTTTTCTTACTTTTGAGTTGTGTGAGTTCCGTATATATTTTGGATATTAACCTCTTTACTGACGTATTATTAGCATATATATATTCTCCTCTCTTATTTTTTTTGATTATTTCCTTTGATTTATAGAAGATTTTTAAAAATTTGATGTTATGCTTTTTGTCTATTTTTGCTTTATGTGGCCTTTACTTTTGGAATCATAACCCAAAAATCATTGACCAAACCAATATATGGAACTTTCTCCCTATGTTTTCTTCTAGTAGTTTTACATTTTTAACAACCTCTGCATTCTTAAACAAAGCTTCCTCAGGCCCTAGTGCTGTTTTGTGTTTTATCTTTGCTACATATTTAGCTTCTTAAATACTGGATTCTGTGAAACTGGGAAGCTCAATTTTAAGATTTACTATCCTTGCTGATGAGGAGATGAAACTTCTGATATGTGTATTGCACCTCTCCTTCCTAGTTTTACTCTCATTTATGTTTGCTCATTTCTTCATTTCCATTCTTGAGTTCAAGCATTCGTTTCAATAAACCTTTACTGAATTTGTTTAATGAGGATCTGTGAATATAAGGAGAAATTCAGAAGACACAGGACCAACTATTCAGTTCATTCAATCAAAACTACTGCTAATGATTCATGTCAGGGAGTTGAAGATTTCTATAGCTTGACTTGCAGCTACCTTTCTGATTCCTGACTTCTAGATTAGTGGGAAGTAACACCACCCATCTTGCTTGCACAGATTCTGGGCATCATCTAGATTGTCTTTCCACCTCTAGTCAATCACCAAATCCCATTGATTCTGCATCGTTGTCTTCAGAATCCATTCTCTCTCACCTTACTACCACTACTTGGATTCTGACTACCATATTCTATTGCATGTGGTTTTACAGAGCTTCTTAATTGAACATCTTGGCATTTGTTTTTCCTACTCCCATCCACTTTACAAAGAAGAATATTTAAAAAATAAAGATCTTGTCATGTTAATCCCTTGCTGAACAACTTTTCAGTAGCTATTTATTACCCTGATATACCGTCCTAAATCCATAGCAGATATGTAAGTCTTCCACAACATGGTTCTGCTTTCCTACAGCATCCTGCCTCCGCACTGTCTTCATATGCTGTGTTCATAGACATAGAGAATGACTTACTCTAATGCGGAAAGACTATGTTATTGCTCTGTTATTCCTCCTGCCTTGAATATCTCCTCTGTTTCCTGGCAACACCTCTCCCTCCCTTTCAATTTTTGCCTGGTTAGTTTTTAATCATTTTAGTTTTCGAATAGACATTATCTTTCACGTGAACAGAGTCGGTTTTCTGGTTACGTCGTCTCTCTGGCTCTGTACTTTTTCTGACTAATCACTCACTGCATACCTCAGACTCTGGACTCTCAGCTTCAAGAGGCAGGGGCTTTTTTTTTTTTAATTTATTTTTTATGGAAATCATAGTGTTTTACTTGTATCAGATACTCAGTAGTACTTGCTAATTTAGGAAATTTTTCTGAGCCTAGTACTTTTGTGGATTTTAAGCCTAGATGAAGAATTTTAAATATTAATGGACAATTGTATACACTTTATCACACACATACACACACACACACACACACATACACACACACACATTTACCCCTGATTATTGCATTTTATGTACCATACTCAGGGAACTGGGGAAGAGTGCTATGCAAGCCTAAGGATCGGATTGGCAAATAATTCTTTACTTCATCAGGCTGCTAATCCTACATGCCTGTGGTGATAAACCCCAGAAAATCCGGATAATCCTATATAGTATTCAGAGAGAGTTGGAAACAGCTATAAATACATATCAAACTGTCAAATACCATTATCATTTAGACAACTCTGCAGTCCCTTCCAAATTTTATTAGACTATCTCTGCTTCACTAAATCTTCCCAAGCCTTTTCCCATTTTTTTCCCTCGGTTGCTCCCTTTGCTTTCTCTGTTCTTGCTGTATCTCCTTCACCTTCTACCATTTCTTCTTTTCCTCTTCTTTATTTTCCTCATTTGTTTTTTGATACCTTTTCCTTCTGTCTCAAGTTTTGCCTCTAGTTCTGTCATGCTCTCTGACATTACTCTTCCTTCTCCTTCCCTACCTCATTGCATTTCCTTTATATGATGCTTTTGTGTCTTTCTCCCCCACCCCTGCCTTGTATTATCTTCTCTTTCTTCTCCCACCTGCTGCTCTTGGTGGAGTAGTGTGAACATCCGTGTGTGTGAGTGTGTGTGTGTGTGTGTGTGTGTGTATGAAGGTGTGTGCGTGGAGGGGAGGGCCGTGCTCTCCTGTTTATTCTACATCAGCATCCATATGACTCACAGGCAGGCAAAGTAGTTGAAATTCCACAGATAAGCAAATAATTCTTGGCAGTTTCAAAATGAAAGCAACTGCACTGCCAAAAGCCTTCTGTTTACCACACAAAACAAATGTTGTTACTATTTCAATTCCAAAAAAGCATCTTAAAAGCATCCTTTCACAAGAGTATTGTTCTAGCCTTTATGTCTAATTAGATGTAAAGAAAATCTTTTGTTATTTTTGTTACACAATTTAGGCTTGGCTAATCACCAGAGATAAATAATAGTTTACTCCTGCTGGGTTCTGTAGCAACACTCTTCTGAATAAAATAATACACGTGCGTACAAGTCCTGTGAAAGGGCTTTCTTTTCTATGCTTATTTTTCTTTCATTCTAGTCTTGATTCCTTCCACCTCACAATAATCCTCTTTTTCTTTTCTTTTCTTTTCTTCTTTTTCTTCAGGATATTTGCAACAGGGTGTCCATAAATATTTTTGGGAAAACAGCCTAGTTTTCTTTTTTTCTTCTTCATTCCACATTTTGTATGTTTTCAGCTATAATCAGCCATAAGACTATTGGCTTTTTTAGTTGTAGCTAAGCTATTCTGTTGAGGCTGAATTGGACAGGCATGGTAAGTACAGGCATCAGAATAGGAGGTAGTTGGTTTATACTATTAGCCTAATAAGATGCACCAGTGGGATTTTTTTCCATCTGCACACTTTTCTCCAAACCCTGCCCCCAAACCAAAGTAAAAATTCCTCTCTCGAGATCCTTCTACTCAGTGTGCTGTTTATTTGCTTACAGTTTTAGTTTTGCTTTTGATGCAAGCAATGCATTCTGTCTGCTCTGAACAGAGCAAGTATCTCTCTGGTTTTCTACCTACTTATGTTTGCTGCTGCTCTGATATTTAAGTATGAAGAAGATAGCTAGCTAATGTATGGCAAGCACCCAAAACCCTGCAACAGATGTCACCTGCAGCTGAGGCAACAAGCACATTTTATTTTAGCAAGCAGCTAAAAGTCAGGAGACCTGGGCTTTTGTTCTGACATGACCACAGACTTCCATTTGGCTTTGAGCAAATCCCTTGACTAATCTGTGTCTTTAAGCCTTTATCTGCTTTCCATAATTGGCATTCTCATTACGAAATCAAATGAGATGCCATGCCTGACATATTTGAAGAGAAAATTTAAGTACTATTTTAACATAACTTAAATTTCAGACTTTCATAAAGGCAAAATTATACATAGCATTTGACCCTATGTCAATTACAAAATAAATCATTTTCCATGGGGATGAGCATCTTCCTTTTGAGAAAAAGGTGATTTAAAAATTTATTGTGTGCTCCATGAATAGACCATTATCACTGTTTCTGTGTTGTCTTCTGAAATTAACAACTGAAGTAGATTTTACTGTGCCTGTTCTCCAAGTGAAGAAATTGAGGATCAAATAAATTTTGAAATTGGTTCATGAATTTGCAACAAATTAATAATGGCAGAACAAGAATTGTACTCCAGAGTTGCTTGTCTCCAAGGTCAATGCTTTTTCCATTACTCCAACACTTATGTACTCAATTGTATTAATCCATTGTGTGCAGCTGTAACAAAATACCACAGTCTGGGTTGTTTATAAAGAACAGAAATTTGTTTCCCACATTTTGGATCAGGAAGGCCATGATCAAAGCACCTGCACGTTTGGAATCTGATTAGGGCCCATTCTCTGCCTCCAAGCTGGCAACTTGAATGCTATTGTCCTCTGGAGGGTAGGAACACTGTTCCTCACATAGTAGAATGGAAGAGAGGGAATTCACTCTTGCAAGCCATTTTTCAAGAGACATTTTTCTATGCATGAGGGCAAGGCCTTCATGATCTAAACATCTACCATTAGGACCCACTTTCCCACATTGTTGCATTGGAGATTACTTTTCCAACACTTGAGTTATGATAGGACAAAACATTCAAACCATAGGGTCAATAGTACATAATTCCTATTCACCTGCTAATGCTCTTTTTCCTACTATTTTGCTACTGTGCTTAATGAATAAGATTAAATCATCAAAATACATTTTTTTTTCAGCCACGGACTTCTCTTTGTTCTTTCAATATCCTTTAAAACTTGGTTTCTTTTCCCCTAAAGTCAACAAGCTGCCTTTCAAAGTGGAATAGTAAAGATGTGTCTCAATTTAATATTGCTTAATTTCAAAGCCTGACTATGTTTAGTCACACCAAAGTACATAGTCATGGTAATTTACTTCTTCAAGTAAATAACTATATAAATAAAGAATTTAGTCAGAATTGGATAATATCTTTTTAAAATTTTTATTTGTTCTTATTAGTTATTCATGACAGTAGAATGAATTTTGACACATCATACATAAATGGAGTATAAATTCTCATTCTTCTGGTTGTACATGATGTAGAGTTGCACAGGTCATGTAATCATATATGCACATAGGGTCATAATGTCTGATTCATTCTACTATCCTTCCTACCCCCATACCTCCTCCATTCCCTTCACTCCCCTCTGTCTAATTAAAGTACCTCTTCATATACACCCCCCTATTGTGAATTAGCATCCATATATCAGAGAAAACATTCAGCCTTTGATTCCTTGGGATTGGCTTATTTTACTTTGCCTAATATTCTCTAGTTCCATCCATTTACTGGCAAATGCCATAATGTCATTCTTCTTTAAGGTTGAGTAATATTCCATTGTGTATATATACCACAATTTCTTTATCCATTCATCTGTTGTAGGGCACTTAGGTTGATTCCATAGTTTAGCTACTGTGATTTGAGCTGCTATAACATTGATGTGGCTGCATCATCACGATAGTATGCTGATTTTAAGTCCTTGGGGTATAAACCTAGGAGTGGGATAGCTGGGTCAAATGGTGGTTCCATTACAGTTTTTCTGAGGAATCTCCATACCACTTTCCATACTGGTTATACCAATTTTCAGTCCCACCAGCAATGTATGAGTGTGCCTTTCCCCCCACTTCCTTGCCAACATTTATTGTTGCTTGTATTCTTAATAATTGCCATTCTGACTGGGATGAGATAAAATCTCAGTATAATTTTGATTTTCATTTATCTAATTTTCATATAATTGTTGATGTATTGAATTTTGCCTTCTGTGAAATATCTGCTCATTTCCTGAGCCCTTTTATTGATTGGGTTCTGTTTTTTTGGTATTAAGTTTTTTAAATTCTTTATATATCCTGGAGATTAATGCTGTATCTGAGGTATGTGTGGTAAAGATTTTCTCCCATTCTGTAGACTTTTTTCATGTTATTGTTTACTGTGAAGAAGCTTTTAAGTTTGTCCATCTCATTTATTATTATTATTTTTTGTTTTGTTTTGGTACTGGGGATTGAACTCAGGGGTACTTGACCACTGAGCCACATCCCCAGCCCTATTTTGTGTTTTATGTAGAGACAGGGTCTCACTGTGTTGCTTAGTGCCTCGCCATTGCTGAGACTGGCTTTGAACTCCTGATTCTCCAGTCTCAGCTTCCCAAAATGCTGGTATTACAGGCGTGCGCCACCGCACCCGGCTTCCATTCCAGTTATTGATTCTTGCATCTATGTTCATGAGGGATATTGGTCTGTAGTTTTCATTCCTTGTTTGAAGGGGTTCCCTCCTTTTCCATTTCATGGAATAATTTAGAAATATTGGTGTTAATTCTTCTTTGAAGGTCTTGTAGAATTCAGCTGAGAATCCATCTGGTTCTGGGATTTTTTTGATAGGCTTTTGATGGAGTATTATGTATTTCATTGCTTGAAACTGATCTGTTTAAATCGTGTATGTCCTCCTGATTCAGTTTGGGTAGGTCCTATATCTCTAGAAATTTGTCAATGTCTTCAAGATTTTATTGGAGTATAAATTTCCAAAATAGTTTCTGATTATCTTCTGTATTTCAGTAGTGTCCATCATGATATTTCCTTTTTCCTCACAAATTTTAGTAATTTAAGTTTTCTCTATCTCTTCATTAGTGTGGCTAACAGTTTATCAATTTTATTTATTTCATTCAAAGAACCAATTTTGGTTTTGTCGATATTTTGAATTACTTCTTTTGTTTCAGTTTCATCTCTGAATTTAATTATTTCCTGTCTTCTACTGCTTTTGGTATCGATTTATTCTTTATCTAGAGCTTTGATATGTAATGTTAGGTCATTTACTTGTTGACTTTCTATTCTTTTAATGAATCAGTTCAATGCAATGCACTTGCCTCTTAGCACTGCCTTCTTAGACTCAGAGATTTTGATATGTTGTATCAGAATTCTCATTTACCTCTAAGAATTTTTTAATTTCATTCCTGATTTCTTCTGCTGAACATTCATCATTCAATAATGTATTATTTAATCTTCAGGTGTTAGAGTAGCTTCTACTTTTTATTCTATCATTGATTTCTAATTTCATCCATTATGATCTGACAGAACGCATGGTATCTCTAATTTCTGTATTTGCTGAGTTGCTTTGTGGCATAAGATATCTAATTTTAGGTAAGGATCCATGTACTACTGAGAAGAAAATGTATGCAGTCATTGATGGATGAAATGTTCTATATATGTTAAGTCTAAATTATTGATTGCATTATTTAGTTCTATAGTGGTTTTTTTTTTTTGGTACCAGGGATTGAACTCAGGGGTACTTTACCACTGAGCCACATTCCCAGCCCTATTTTGTGTTTTATTTAGAGACAGGGTCTTAATGAGTTGCTTAGTGCCTTGCCATTGCTGAGGCTGGCTTTGAAATCGTGATCCTCCTTTCTCAGCCTCCCAAAGTGCTGGGATTACAGATGTGCTCCACCACGCCCTGCTTTGTTTAGTTTTTATTTGGAGGATCTGTTCAGTAGTGAGAGAGGTGTGTTAACATCACTAAGTATTATTGTGTTGTGGTCTATTTGATTCTTGAAATTCAGAAGAGTTTGTTTGTATGTAGATGCTTCATTGTTTGGGGCATAAATACTTACGATTGTTATGTCTTGTTACGGTATAATTCCCTTAAGACATATGAAATGTCCTTCTTTGTCCCTTCTGATTAATTTTGGCTTGAAGTCCATTTATCTGATATGAAGATAGAAACCCCCGCTTGTTTACATGATCCATGTCAGTGATGTTTTTTCCCATTCTTTCACCTTCAGTCCATGGTTGTCTGCCGATGAAGTGAGTCTTTTGGAGACAGCATATTGTTAGGCCTTGTTTTTAAATCCAATCTACCAGTCTATGTGTTTTGATTGATGAGTTTAAGCTATTAACTTTCAATGTTATTGAGCCCCAATCTGCTTTGAATGTCCAGTTTTAAATTCCAATAATATTCCTCCTCCTCTTCTTCTTCTTTTTTTTGTTCACCCATCCTGGGGAGAAGCTGCCCGCCTGCTTTCTTGTTTTCATGCCATGGAGCAGCCAGGAATGCACCCTCTTCTATTCTGCCATCGTGGATTTTAAATCTATTTTAACTGAATTTTATTTTATGAACACATACTTGCAGTAATATGCCCAGGAGAGGCAAAAATTATGCATAAATTAAATGTTGCTTAGAGTGTGCTAGGTTATGTAAGAAATAAGGTGCAAATCAGAGGGCATGAGAAAATCCGTGAAACCTGTTTAGCATGTTTATACCTTTGTGTTTCAAGTTCAGTGAGGGCATCTCAAAGTTATCTTCATGTCTGTGAATAGGATTATATCATCTTCAAATTGATGAAGTTGGATTCCTCTGAATAAATGCCTTTTAATGTGTCTTCTTTTATTTCATTGTGATAGTATAAGGGGTATCGGTGATGATTTTCAACCTGGCATGATTGGTGGGACGAGGGTTTTTGTTGTGTTTACTCTGTGGTTTCTCGCTGATTCTGGATGCAGAGCTACAGTGGTTTGTTAATATGAATAAAATGAGATGTGGCAGTAGTAGTAAGCCACAAGAGCATAGTTGGAAGAGTAGTTGTATCTGCTGCTACAGCAGCACCATCAGCAATAGTAGAAACAAACACCAGCCAGATAGATGGCCCAATACCCTCTCTCAATTTTTTCTTTTTAAATTATTATTATTACCTTTAAGCTGACAAATAAAATAATATGTATTTATCATTTATTGCATAATATTATAAAGTGTGTGTTTATATATACATACGTGTGTGTATATTGGAATGACTAAATCTAGCTAATTAACATATGAGTTACTTCACATTTTTGTTGTGAGAATACTTAATATCCACTCCAGCCACATAAAGGCAAATGCAGCATGATCTCCTTCATATGTGGAACCTAATCCAATATTCCCTTTCTTGATGTTAACTTCATGCCCAGGAGTAGATCTTTGTTGGTGATATGTGGCCTTCTGTTCCTGGCTCATCAACAGTAATAAATATCTTGAATCAAGTTGGAGTGATTTATGTCCTCTTTCTTAGGCATTTAAAATTTGGAATGTAGAGAAAAATCACATTTGGCATACCGTGGCACTGAAACCCTGCAGCTGTGGCCCTTGAATGACCCTAGTTGCTGTGTGTCCAAAGCGCTGATTCTCAGTTCTTCAAGCAAGCATCAAATTCTCTGCCTTGCACGCTGGGTTTTTTGAGTTAACCTGGCTCTTTGTTTCATTTACTTGCAAGCAAAAACATCTTAACTACTATAGTAATAATTATAATAACAGTATTTATTGAGCTCTTAGTATAAGCAAACATTTGCTTACCTAATATTCTGCATTATATAATCTCCGCAATAATCTTATGGAGTGAATATTACTATTCTTCCTATTTATTAGATTAGGAAACTGAGGTTAGCAGAGGTTAAGTAATTTAATTAAGATTAAACTTGCAATAAGGGTTAGACTGAACCCAGCCTTCTGGTCCTAATGTTGATGATCTGAGCAAATATACTGTGCTCATTTAGAGCAGATTACACCAGCTAACATATAGCCAATGTTGGCATTAGGAATGGAGGGGAGAATGTAAAGTAACCATGGTTTGTTAAAGAAGAACGGGTAAGGTGGAGGTAGGGAAGATTTAACAAGTCCTTAAGAATGTTAAAAAACAGAATGGAAAATTTATAGTAGCTGTTGGGAAAAATTTCTTAGCCATAAGGCTTGTAAGCAGGGGAATAAGTTACTGAGGGGATAGTAAAATTAAAAGCTTATAATAAAATATTAAATTACTATTCATAAGGAGCAGTTTATGTAGACTTTAATGTGAAGGCAGGGAATTGGAATTGAATTCAGCCTTGAAAAATGTTGTGGACTCTTACAAGCGTAAAAAATTTAGTAGCTAATAAGATTTTTTTTCTCCCCATAAGGAGATGCACAGCTTGTGATATTAAAAATATCAAAATTATTTATTTTATTCTAAGCATCAATGATCAGAAGTAGTAGCTGATTGTAAAGACTGTGAGTAAATGAAATTTTAAATTCCTTTGCAAATATATGAATTAACATACAGTCATGCTGATTATTACTATTTGAGAAGGCAAGGAAACACTCCCCTAATATAGATTCTTAAACTATAGGCAAGTAACCTTGATCTTGGTTCTTTTTAATATTCTAAATTATTTTAAAAAAATCTAGAAAAGGGGTGATCCCCGGAAACAATACAGATTCATTAAGAAAAATAAGTCTATTATTCTCATTTCCTCCTTGGAGACTTGCTAAATATGTAGCAAGAGAAGTCTAGTGATACAGTGGTGTATCACAGCAACAAAAGAATCAAAGTGGGTATGGGGAAATATGGCTAATATGAATATCTGAAATTAATTATCAATTGCACTTTAATTTGAAGAAAAGTCTTTAATGGACTTCCACATAAAGGTATATTGTTGCCATCTCTAGTCAAGAAATGTTATCAACTGAAATAAAATACTAGTTTTAGCAAATATTAAATATTCATATATGCATGGTTTTCTCTCTTGATTATATTTCTTTATTTTCAACATCCATTTTGTAAATTGGAGTATAATATACATTCAATCACCTCAACCAAAAATAATAACTCAATGATTTTCATAAAGTAAATCCAGGTTTTTAGCCAACATCCATATTAAAAAAAAGAGAACATTATCCACGCTTCAGAAGTCTCTTCGGCTCTACTTTTCCAAAATTACTCTACCCTAAGAAGTTCCTGGTCTTTAATATCTTAGGTGAGTTTAGTCTGTTTCTCAAGTTTATATAAATGGAATAGTATATTTTGCTTTGTTTGTGCATGGCTTCTTGTGCTCAGCATTGTTTGTGAGATTCATCCATGCTTTTGCATTATACCAATAGTTTGTCCTCACTACTGTATAGTATTCCGTTGTATGAATGTTGCTATGATATTTGTAGTCCATTCTGCTGCTGTGTATTTGGATTATTTCTAGTTTGATGGTTTTCATGTTCATATGAACCCTGTTAACATACATTATGTGAACATAATCATCTATTTCCACAGTTGTTATGTCTTGGATATGAAGTGTGGCCCCCAAAATCCTATATTAATGCAAGAATATTTGGAAGTGAAATTAGATTATGAGAGCTGTGACCTGATGAGTCCATTTTAAACTGGACTAAGCTTAATGGCAGGGGGGGTATAGCTGGAAGAGGTGGGTCACTAGGAGCTCTGGAAGGATTCATCCTCCCTGTGGCCACTTCTCCGCTCGCTCTGCTTTCTGGGTTCCATGAATAGAGCACTTTCCTATGCCATGTCCTTCCACCTGAAGTTTTGCCTCTTCTTAGGCCCAGGCAATGGAGTTGGACATCTGTGGACTGAGTCCACTAAAACTGTGAGCCCCAAAATAAACATTTCCTCTTCTAAGTTGTTCTTGTCTGGTATTTTGGTCACCGTGATGAAAAGCTGACAAAACAGTGTATATGCCAAGGAGAGAATTGCTGGACCATAAAATGTACATATTTTCTGCATTACTTGAAGGGTTTTCAATGTGATCATTATAATTTACATTGCCAACAAAAAGTACATGAGAGTTCCAGTGCATCCACATTTTGAATGACAGTTGGTGATCACTTAATTTTAGTCATTTTGAGGATATATTCTAGGATTCACTGTGGTCTAATATTTTTAAATTTGACATATAATCTAAACACCTCTGACTAGGTTATTTTCAAAGACCTTTAAGTTTAGAGATTCTCCTGCCTGAGTTAGTCTTTTTTTTTAAGCTCTCAGTTGCAATTTTAATTTCATTCATTAAATTATTTGACCTTAAGATTTGTTTGGTACTTTTTAAAATTATATCAAACGCTTCAATGAATTTCTCTTTCAGATCATGAATTGTTTACCTGAGATAATTTAATTCTCTTTCTGTATACTCCTGAGTCTCAGTGGGTTTCCTTAAAAATCACTATTTTGAATCTCTTTACAATTTCTAACTTTCTATTTCCTTGGGGTCAGTTACTAGAGAATTTCGTATTCCTTTAGTAGTATGCTAGTAGTATGCTGTTTCCTTTCTTTTTATTGTTTTGTATCCCTATGTTGATATCTGTACAACACAGACATCTGTGGGACAGTTGCCCCTTCAGTTTTATAGCATTGCTGTCATAGAGAAAGCTTTTACCTACAGATAAATTCTAGTGTATCAATTGAGCAGAGTGAATTGTTTCTGGTTATAGGTAGATGCTGTAAGATAACAACATCAGGGCTCCAGCTTTAATTAACATCACTGATAACTGTAGTTGTCTCAGTGGCTTAGTCTATGGTAGTGGTGTGGCAGGGTAGATTATTAGGGTTCTCACTGTCAAGGACTTTAAAGGTCCTCATGTTCTCATTTTGCTCACAGTGGAGAGACTTAGCTGAGGGGATACCTTTGCTTTTTTGTTTTTTTGTACCAGGTATTGAACTTGATACCTTTTGGTATTGGATCTGACAGGCTTATAGGTGGCCACAGTGGTGGTGTTTTTCAAGGTACAAGTAATTGGAGTGAGTGTGAAGCTGGAGTCCTGAGCTCAGTGTCTTATTGAACTACTGTGGCACCTGTGATGTGGGTGCAGTATCATTTTTTAAAAGCACCAAACTGAAATCTTGGAGCTGAATAATTCAATGAATGAAATAAAAAATGCAGTCAAGAGCTTCAGCAGAAGACTAGCTCAAACAGAAAAAAGAATCTCTGAACTTGGATAAAAAGTCTTTTGAGATAACTCAGTCCAGTGGTGGGGATAGAATGAAAAAAGAGTGAATAAAGCCTCTGGGACTATGGAACACTAATAAGCACAGGTAGGTGCAAATCTTCAACCAAACTAAGGATTGTGACTCTGAGGCACTCCTGGTAGCTCAGGCCCATGAGGCAGAGATGTAACTTTAACTGTGGTTCTGGGGGTCAGAAACCAGCTCCTGCATGGCTCCAGAGAAGAAATGCTCCAGAGGCTTGGACATCAGGGAGTATGACTATAATTCAGGTCTGAGAGTAAGCATGGCACAGTGGAAACTTGAACACAAGGAGAGGAGGTGCTACATAGTAATCACTCTGTACTTTGGATATATGGGACACAGCAGTGGCCCAGGATTTATGAGGCTAAGTATAGTGTACTAGAGCCCCATGTGTTTGCTAGCTTTTTGTTGTTGTGATAAAATACCTGAGAAAATCAACTTAAAGGAGGAAAGATTTATTTTAGATTGTGGTTTCAGAGATTTCAGTCTGAAATGGTTTTAATATTATGGACTGTGGTGAGGCAGAGGAACCAGTTGGACAGGGTGTGGTGGAACAGAGCTCATAGCAACCAGGAAGGGGGGAAGGGGAATGAGAGAGAGAGAGAGGATGAGTGAGCATACAAGTGCAACAAATGGGTTGGGAACAAGACATAGAGCCAGGACATACCTTCAAGGACCCATTCCCTTTAACTAGGTCATCTCATTTCCTACAGTTTCCACCATCTCCCAGTAGTCCATTTAGCTATGAATCCATCAATAAATTAATCCATTGATAAGGTTAGAGCCATCATGATCAAATTATTTTCCCCTACATCTGTACATTGTTGCATTGGAGACCAAGCCTTCAACACATGAGTCTTTGGGGGATTTTTGAGAACCAAATTATAATAACCCAGTAATGGAAGGTTGCAGCAGAATCCAGAGGATGGGGAGCAGTGCAATAACTATTTCACTCTCTAGGGAGATGGTATAACCTCTAAGGAGGGTTTATCAGAAGGTTGATATGACACCAAAAATTATGTCCAGTTCAGGGAAGCAGCGTCCTGTGGCTGGTTTTGCAAGAGTGCAGAATAGACAGATCCGCAAAAGCTCTGTTTACTCTCCCAAGCAAGGTACCACATTAGTTCAGACACCAGGGGGCAAGTGTATGTGCAGTCACTCTGCCGGTTTGGGATCCAGGTTCCTGTGGGGCCAGATGCCATGTAGGCTTGGAGAATATGATCATAGCTGCTTCCCTGGACTGAAACTCCTATTCCTGAAAGGAAGGCTCAGGTTTCATAACCATTCATTTAAAATGCCATCTTTTCTTTACTGAACTAGTATCACCTTTGTTATAAATAAAAGTACCATGTACTTATGGATCTTTTAACATATTATCTCTTTTTCTTTAGTCTCATGTTTGAGTCTGGCACCCATTGCTCTATTCTATTGAATTAGTCCATATTTATCTCTTAGTAAGATCACACTGTTCAAATTGCTATCACTTTATAATAAGCTTTGGTATTTGTATGAATATTATACCTTTTTCAACATCACTTAAGCTTTTTGGGCCCTTTAATTTCCTTATATGTTTTTGAATTAACTCTTAACAAGTTTAATTTACCCACCTCCCACCAAAAAAAAAATCTTTCAGATTTTCTGATTGAAATTGCACTGACTCTACAAGTCAAAGTTGAGCTTTCTAATCCATGAACATCATATTTTTTTCTATTTAAATATTCTTTCATTCTTTCTCAATGATTATATTTTTATTGGTAAGGACTGTTGGCACCTTTTTCTGAATCTCTTCCTATGCATTTGGTTTGATGCTATTATAATGATATTCTTAAATTTTCATTTTACTATTCCTAGTATATAGAAATTATATTTTATTCTGCATTTCAGATTATATTTTATTCTGAGATTATATTGATCTTGTATCCAGAAACCTTGCTAAACTCAATAAATAAATAGTTTGAAGTTTCTTTTGAATTTTTCTAAGAATTTATAATTTGTGAAGAATGACAACTTTAGTTCATCTTTATTGTCCCCTTTAGGACTTCAAGTTCATGATAGAGACTTTTTTATATTTTTGCTTCTAGAAAATGTTCAATAATTTGTCATTAAAAGTGATATTACTGTAGGTTATTTTGAAGGTCTATTTATCAGCTGTAGGAGGTTTCTTCTCTCCTATCTTCAAGGAGAATTTTTTATTGGTTCTTTTTAGTTATACATGACACTAGAGTCCATTTTGATATAATTAAATAAGCATTGAATGTATCTTATTCTAATTAGGACCTCAGTCTGGCATATGTACATGATGGTGAGATTCACTGTGATGTATTTATATATATACATAGGAAAGTTAGTCAGGTCATTCTACTGTCTTTCCTTTTACAATACCCTTTTCTTTCCTTCATTCCCCTTTCTCTAAATCTTAAACTTCTATTCTTTCCTTCCCTTCCTTATTGCAGGTTAGCTTTCATATATCAGAGAAAACATTCAACCTTTTTTGTGGGAGAGGATTGGCTTATTTCACTCAACATGATAGTCTCCAGATCCATCCATTTACTAACGAATGTCATAAAGTCATTCTTCTTTATGGCTGAGTACTATTCAATTGTGTATATATATACCACAATTTCTTTATCCATTCATCTGTTGAAGGGCAACTAAATTGCCTCCATAGTTCCGCTATTGTGAATTGTGTTGCTGTAAACATTGATGTGGTTGCATCACTGCAGTATGCTGATTTTTAAATTATATATATATAGACTGAGGATTGGAATTACTTGGTTAAATAGTGTTTCCATTCCTAGTTTTCTGAGGAATCCTCATACTGCTTTCCAGAATGGTTGCACCAATTTGTAGTCCTATCAACTATGGATGAGTGTACCCTTTTCCCCACATCCTCACGAAACTTTATTGCTACTTGTTTTCTTGATAATTGCCATTCAGGCTGCAGTGAAATGAAATCTCAGCATAGTATTAGTTTGCATTTCTTTAATTGCTAGAGATGTTGAAAAGTTTTTTCATGTATGTATTGACTATTTGTATTTCTTCTTTTGAGAAGTATCTGTTTAGTTCCTTTGCCCATTTATTGATTGGATTATTTCTGTTTTTGGTGTAAAGTGTTTTGAGTTCTTTGTATATCCTGGAAATTAACACACCATCAGAAGTGCTAGTGGCAAAGATTTTATCCCACTTTGTAGGCTCTCTCTTCATGATCTTGATTGTTTCCTTTGCTATGAAGAAACTTTTTAGTTTGATGCCATCCCATTTTCTAATAAGAATTTTTATCATAAATAGTTATAAAATTTTATCAAGTGTCTTCTTTATGTCTGTTGACAATCACTGCTTCATCCTTTTTTTTTCTGTTAATGTAGTTAGCTTTATTGATTTATAGAGTACAAAGACATTTTCACATCACTAAAATAAAACATATTTTGCTATATTACTTTTTAAGGTATTAAACTATAATTGCTAATATTTTATTTGCATCTGTAATTATAAAGATTATTCTATATATGAATCTTGAACATCAAATCATCTGGATTGGGATTTCTCTTCATTTTGAAAATGTTTTTATTATCAGAATCACCTTTACAATTTAGGATTACTCAGATTTTATATTTTCTCTTACATCAGTGATTTTATTTCATCCCTACTGTCAAATTTATTGACATACATATTGTAATAATACTCATTGATTAACTTTTCTTTTTTGGTACCAGGGATTGAACTCAGAGGTACTCGACCATGGAGCCACATCCTCAGCCCTATTTTTTTGTGATTTTATTTTTTAGAGACAGGGTCTCATTGAGTTGCTTAGTGCCTCACCATTGCGGAGGCTGGCTTTCAACTCCTGATTCTCCTGTCTCAGTCTCCCAAAGTGCTGGGATTACAGGTGTGCACCACCGTGCCCGGCTGATTAACTTTTTAATTGTTTTAGCTTCCATAGTAAGTTCAACACTTTTATTCCTGATATTAGATATTCATATTTTTGTGCTCTCTTTTCTTTATTTTTTCTTGATAAGCTTGGCTAGCTTGTTTGTTTATTATATTTTCAAAAGTATAAGTTTTGTTTTTGCTGATTTTTCTTCCTTTTTTGTTATCTAATTGTTTCTGATTGTTGATTATGACATTGGTTTTATATACTTTGTATTTGTTTAGATGTGATTCTTCCAGAATGATATGGTAGCTTTGTTGTTTTCCACTTTTTCCCTTTTTTTTATGATGTATACATTTAAAGGCAATGAAACCCATTCAAGTATTTTTTTTAGATATCCTCACAAGTTTTGATTTGTTCATATTTTCATTATCACTCAATTTAAAATGTTCTAATTTCAATGGTTGCTGTTGTTGCTTTTTGCCTGTCAGTGAATTGCTTTGGGGACTTTACAGTTAACTTTTGTTTTTCAGTTTTCTTCAGTAATGACTAGAAACATATCTTCAATGATTTCAATTCTTTGTGATACAGTGTACAATCAATTTTAGAAAATATTTCACAGGCTTCTGAAAAGAATGTCTTTTTTTATTGGGTAGAGGTTCTGTGGGGATTTGTTAATTATGTTGTTTTATTTTTGTATTTTCTTACTGATTTTTGACTGCTTATTCTGTTATTGATAGAAGCTCATTAAAATCTCCCATATTTATGAATTTTTATATTTCATTTTTGAGTTTAGTTTTGCTTTTCATATCATCTAAAGCTCTACTATTTGATACACAGTTGGTTTTTTTTTTTTTAATCTCCTGGTCTAATATCCTCTCTATCATTGAAAAAATGTCTCCCTTTATTTCATTTATTGTTATTGCCTCAAATATTTTTAATGGCTACTGTTGTTGCTACAGAGTCAATTTTTAGTTAAAATTTATTTGACATTTATGCATATCCTTTTTAATTATTTTAGTTCCAACATTTTTGTCATACTGTATTTAAGGTGGTATTTTACTTTTGCTCTTTTTAATCAAGCATAATAATAAGACTTTTATTTGGGTATTTACTTATATATATATGGTTATTTTTCCTACCACAATTGCCTCTGTTTAGCCCCATTTTCATGTTCCATTTTTGTCTTGCCATCATTTTTTGGTGTTTAAGTAATTTTTCCATCTTTCTCTTTGCCCAACTTACTAGAAATTTTTTCTTTTTGTTTTTCTATTCACTTGTTAATCTGGAAAGTAAAAAATGTATACTGGTTCATTGAGTCTAATGAAAACGGTTACTTTGAGCAATGCCGTGATAATGTCCTTGACACATTTTAACTTCCTTTATGACGTGTTTCCCATCATTTGTGTTGTCATGTATTTTGATTATACATATTAAACATATAGTAATTTTTTAGAGATTATTTATTTTGATTTACTCCTATGTGTTTAACATTTCTGATGCTGATTATTTTTTACTAAATTTCTATGTATTTCTTTTCTTTCTTGTTAAGGTCATTTTTATTCTGCCGGAGTAACACTTTTTATTATTTCTTTTATTTCATGTCTGCTAAGTACACATTTTCTCAATTTTTGCTTATTTTGCTCTCATTTTTGAGGGCATGTTTATCTTGTCCCTTTTAAAAGATTGTATCTCAGCATACAAATTAGATAATATTACAAATCCTCTCTCTCTTTCTTCCTCCAGTTCTAGTTGTAGAAACAGCCCACCTGAAGGAAGTTTCAATTCTGGGTAGTGGATATATATTTATCTAGAGTCACTTTCTTGTTGGTCATAGAGAGAAAATTGAAGAGACCAAATAATGGATGTTTTGGCCTTGTGGTAGATTAGATCCTAAAACCTGAGAGAGTTGGACCAATGGCTATTTTTGATCAACCAGGTACCTTGTTCCTCTTATGTAAAAGAAGAAAGAAATTGGAATGTGGTTAGGAGTGTGTTGCTTCAGCAAGGTGGCACCACAAGGAAATGTAAGGCATGGCAGCCAACTGCTCTTCCCCTGATCAATTGTCCACAACATAGTGAGCTTTGGTTCTCTGAATGCATTTGTCTGAACACTGAGCCTCTGTAGTTCGTGCTTCCATTTGCATGATCTGTTTTCTCCAAATCTGACAACTGCTCTCCTGTGGAGTTTCCTTGGACCACTGGTTGTTGGTGTTAATTTTGCCTCCATTAATCTCAGAAAATGGTTGGAGCAATATATGTATTAAAACCTCACTTTACTCAGGCGCAAATATTCACTCTTCAATTATCATTGCAAAATTCCTGGACATGTAGTCCATTATATCTCAACATAAGTTTTGTTATTAGCTTATGATGACATTAAGTTATATGAATGATTCTGGTCAACAATTCAGAGGTTTTCCAAATTTTAATATAAATTCATTCTCAATCTGAATTTTCCAGAGAGAATTTAAAGTTCAAATAGTAATTGGCCTGTATATGTTCTTAGAAATCACAGTCCAAGTCTTTAAAGTCCCAAATCAGATTTTCTTAAAATTTTGCATTGAAATACCAAAGAAATTAAACTCAAAAATTCACTTATGTCAATTTCTTATTCAGTTTTGTCTTAGCAGGATGGACTTTGGGACACTAGAGATGGTGTTGGGTATCCAGTTCCAGCACTAATATTATGAAGTTGGGTTTCATTACCTCTCTGATACACATAGAACACAGCTGCTTTTGCCGTTTTAACCTCCTTGTTTGTGAGTCACATTGAGAAACAAATATAGTAAACTGTTTTTTTCTCCAATGATTAACTAGCCTACCTAGATGATAACTGTGTTTTCTCTATTGTTAAATTCTAACTCAGCTAGATCAGCTTAGGTAAAAGCTACACCTGTAGATTTCAATGTCATTTGCTGCAGACCACAAGTTGTTCATGACTTAACAACTTGAATTTTCCAACCATCTCATCCTATTATAAATAACCTCAGCTTACAAATGCTAGCTATGATTAGCTGCTGGTCATTCAATGTCAACATGCCATAGAACCAAGTTCATTGAATTGTGAGTCCTTATGTGCACTCCAAATACAATTCAATGTGTTTCCTCTCCCACTCCAGTACAAACTAGGGGACCAGAGATGAGTTTGAGGGCAAAAATTATGCCAATTCTTCCTTTACCACTAGTTGAAATGGTGATGAAAGAAAGTATCACAGTTCATTGGGAGAAAATTGGAGAACTTAGTTCAGAAAATGACTATGAAATGCTATTGTCAGTGTCTCCCCTACCTACTCTTCTCTCATCGTCTCTCCTTTGCTGATATACTTTTTTGGACAAGTTTCCTTGGGGAAAATTTGGTCTTCCAAATCATTCTCTAATTTTGGTATTGGGCAGAGAGGTCAGAGATTTAAACCTCATTGATTATGAACTGCTAATATATAATTACAAAAACTGGAACAATGGCTATCACTCATGAACCTGGCCACCTTCAGGAGATGCGTTAGTAAAGGTTGGGCAAGAGGTTAGGAGCATTACTCTAAAAAGTCATCCACAGAAAAACATGAGAAAAAGGGAAATAGCAATTATCCCTCAGAACTAAATTAAATATCTGAGTACTAAATCCAAAAATTTACCACTTTAGCAAAAAAATATTGTTTTTGGAAAGTACATCAATTTCTTATGAAAACGATCCTTATAATTCATACTTGTCCAATAGCTATTTTTCGTACTTCTTAGGAAGAGGTAGAATGCTCCTGCTGTTTTGCTAAGGAATTGATGAGAAGAATTGAGCAGAATGACAGAAACCAGAGGTGTTTGGAGTAGACAATAGCAGGCTGAGGAAAAAGTTTCCAATAATGGCTCTTTTCAAGAACCCTAGAGCACTTTACTCTGTGGAACTAGAAAAGGCAGAATTAGAATACTATGATAGAAGATTATAAGTGTATTTAAATTGATTATAGGACTTTAAAAAGTTAGAACTTATAAAAATAGAAAGGGAGCACTCACAAAATACTCATCATTTGATGTATGTGAGCCAAAGCTAGTTAGTAAAGTGAAAGCAAAAGATTTAGCAGGGTGTAGGCCATTGGCTGGATCATGAGAGTTCTCTGACTTCTGACTTGTGTTGGAAGGTTGTCATATTAACTTGAGTATTGTTCAGGCATTGCTCACAGGATATTGCTATAAAGCAACTTATCTAGTCTTCTATAGTCCCTTTATAACTACTTGCTGGGGCTAGTTTTTGTCACAATTCTGAATGAAAATTTGAGCAGGTAGTAAGACTTTTCTGTTTACTTTTCTGTTTACATCTGTTTAATGATAAGGGTGCACAGAAACTTTAAGTTACAGAACAAAATCTAAATTCCCTCATTACAATGTTCTCGTCCACACTATAATGTCAACTGCAAATGTGATGTAAGGTTGAGACATTTTTTTTTTTCCTCCTAGTTTGGGCCTGTTGTAGTGGGAAGGCTGCCACTGTGGAAAGATGCCAGTACATTTCCTTTAGCTCACATTCTACCTGTCCTTCCTCATCTTATAAATCAAGATTTTTTTTACTTCTTTGAGATGAAAACTGGAAAGATGATGAGTTAAAGAGAACTGAAATATTGTTATTTGACTGATAGATTTGTGACCAACTAGTTTTGACACTTTTTGAATTGTGCATATCCCACAGGCACATTCTTCATCTAGTGTGAATTCTTATTTGCAGTAGTCTTTTGAGGATGATAAAATCATCTTCAGCTTCTTACTTACTCCTTCCTCAGCCCTTGGGAATCTGGAGATACCTTTAACATCCCTCTTTTGATGTCTGTTTTCACCCTTTAAGTGCCTGGTGGGTAGTATAGATAAGCCATCAACAGCTTTCTCTCCACTGGACACAGAGGCCATGACCTGAGCTGTAGGACTCATTCAGAGATCTTTTCTTTCAACAAATTCTGAGATTGTAATTATTTATAAGCCACAGCCCTTGAGCTTTCTAACACAAGAACATTAGGCCATCCTCCCAACAAGTAGTTCAATGATCTCCAAAAGTATAGGTAGCTCTCTACCTTAATTGTAGGCAGCACCCCTTGATCTACAAGGGATTAGCGGTTATCAGAATTCTTCCCTTTCTAAAAAGAGCATCATGCATAATTTTTTGTAATTCCGACTCTTGGCCCTTAGTAAGCCAATTGCTAAGGGTTTCTTATATCAAGAATGTCATATATAATGTTTGCATACTTATTTTTGATAGCCTTACAGTGCAAGACTATATTACAAATATTTTTAATATGTGGTATTGATTGTCATAGGGCCACAGCCAAAATTTTAGTTTTGATATTCTATTTTATAGTTGACTGGAAAACATTTATTGACCATTGGATACATGGAGTTAAAGAAGAATTGGGTTGAGGAAATGCCTACCATTAAAGAAATTAACAGATTACCTAATATTACTGAGACAAATGACTTTCAAATGAATGGCAGGAGCAATGTAGACAATTAATAATTCCCCCATCCTAACAAAATTTCCTAACTTCCTAATAGACTTCAAATTGGTGACCCTGAAATGTCTTAACCTCTTCAAAGAATGATCTCAATCCTATCTTATCCCCAAGAAATATGCTCCTTTTCCTGGTGTCTGTGTCGTGGTTAAAAACATCACCAACTATTTAGCGTGATGACTTTAAATACGTAGGACAGAGGTGGGAATCTATTGAAGGAGACTCAGTCTTCTTGGATGTAGCCCTGTGGATGCATTGGGGGCAAGTCTTAGTGTCAATCCTAGATGAGAACAGGATTGCAGGCTACATTGAGAGTTTCTTGTTGCCAGGTAACCAGTTGTTACAGGATAATCAGCATTGTTTTTGTGTTTTTTTTTGTTTTACAGATCTAAGTCAGCAGCCAGTAGGGGGCAAAATGGTCTCCTTTATACATTATTGAAATTTTTATCTCAACATTTTTTTCTAAATGTATGACATGCAAATATATATGTATGCAATGTGCTGGAGCAAAGTACATAAAAAAATCTACCCAGTTACAGACACATTTTCGATCTATGGAGAATGAAGCAGGAGAATAACATTATTTTCATTTTTATGAAGCCATGTGTAGGGTCAGTGGCTAATAAATGAAATCTGAATTATTCATCATTCTGTATGTAATTCAGATCTTTAAAATCAATGCTGATGGAGTAATAGAAATGTTTCAACTCTCACCAAACCAATATAACTGTCTCCTTCTTTCTCTCTCTTTCACTTTTAGCCATTTGCTTTTATTTGGGATTTTGGATTCTGGGTACGTTTCCATACATTGCCTTACCACCCTAACACACATTAATAATTTATGGGCCTCAAGTATGGTGGGCATTTGTGAAGCAGTGTTCCACATCCTGTAATCTCAGAGTAACCCCGGATCTCTCATTCACTTTAGTTAATTTAGAGACTAATTTATAAATTTTCTATATCACAAAGGGTATCATAAATTCTTGGAATCTGTTAGGCAGGGATGAAAAGCAAATGGATACTTTTTAGCAAACAGACATGTACACACACACACACACACACACTGCCTCTTTCTTCTTTTGAATACAAATCTACATGGAAAAAATGGTATTCTTTCTAAAGGGTAAGTTATTGATTAATTTTTTTTTCATTTCCTCCAGTTTTTGCTTCTCTCTTCACCCTTTTAGATACATTTTTCTTGGACTTTTTGAAATTGCCTGCAGTTAAATGCTCAGTACTTGCTAAGCAACTTTTTCCTCATGTTGCATTAGAACATGCCAAATTAAAAGGAATATTCAAGGTTGTAGAAAGATTTATTTCTAAGCAAATGCAATGTTATTTTATCTGTTAATTGTTTTTGAATGCTTGCTTTCAAAGACACCTGCAAAAGAAACAAAAAGCAACTTATTTATCAAATTACTGAGAGTATAAGTAGAACAGAGGGAGATCCCTTATTACTGTGTTCACTTAGTATTGTGGACTTAACTTCAAATACCTCAAGTTAACAATGATAACTAACATAACCAGCATTTATAGGGTATACACTCTATGTCAGGTTGTGTCTCAAGTATTTTAACCTATTGTATTTAATTTTCACAGTGACATAAGACCTCTGACTATATTCTCTCTCTTGCATATGAGGAGTTGGAGGCACAGAGTAGTTAAATAACCTGCCAATGTCACACAGCTGCTAGAGGAGGAGCCAGATTCCGACTCAGTCTGTCTGGCTGTAAAGCTCTCACTAAAGACTGATGCCTGCCTCTTCATGCTTGGCCATGGTAGTGCTCTGTGAATCATATAATGATACAGAATCATTTCCTTTCCAATTAAATAATTTGTATTTTTTGTACTCTTCAGTGTGGAATGCTTTCCAATTATGCTTCATTCTTTGTGTCTGAGGATGAGCAATATGCACATAAATGGCACTTTTGCGCAATCTTTAAAGACCCGAGATCCTTATTCACTGGGGATGGGACGTAGGAGTTTAAATTGTTCAAAAGTTCCCCAGATTCAGATGCAGTTGCTCTTCAGACAAGCCTCTGGGAACAAGAAGTTCGGAGTGAATTTATGAAAGAATATGCCCATATCCACACAATAACACATGAGATTCTGGCAAGGAACCAAATGGCACAGATGGATGTGGGTGGTAATTAGTTCAACTGGAGCTACCCTATAAAATGTTTCATCACACTGTTGGTTCCAAAGCAGTGTGGCTTGTCCCTGGAGAGTAGCTGTGTTGACTGCCAATTTTCTAGTAGCTGAGCTCAGTCACCAGGACGGTGTGCTGTTCACAATGGGCACTCCATAAATAAGATAATGACAAAAATAAACACGGATCTAGCACTCACCCCTTGTAGATGCTTTAGGTGCATTAGCTCTATGAATCCTCTCATCCTTCCTCCACATTAGATTACTATCTGTGTCCATTTTTTCTCATTCGGAAACTGAAAACAGAGATGGTAAATGCAAGGAATAAGTGAAAGAACTGGGATAAACTTGACTAATATGAGCTCCAAGAAAATGTCTCAGTGATAACATGAAGTACATCGCTGTGCTTGTCTTTCCTCTGCCAATCCAAAGATGAAGATGGGATTTTTATATTGTTACAGTTTTATGATATGATCTTCAAGATTTAAGAACTTCCTTTTTCTGATAGGCTGCATTTTCTCTCTCTCTCCTGGCTTTTCCTCTCTCATTCTTCTTCCCTCTTCCCTTTCCTTTTCTCCCTACCTCCCTTTTTCTTTTCCTTCTTTCCTCTCTCTCTTCTTTCTTCCTTTTTTTATAATTATAGCCAAATACACCACATTACTTAATACATGGAATAGTGAAAGAATTCTTTTCTGAATACTTTAATATATTTAGAAATACTATTTAATATAAACAGCAAGCAAAATAGTAGCATATACTTTTAAATCAGTTTTTTACGCAGTGTCCTCATTTTTCTGGGCAAATAAGAAAGAGCTATGATGTTCTGTGCTTTGATACCTGGGTACCTCCTCAGATGATTCAAGGCTGGAGAAAGTGTTGGGACTTGGTAAATATTTTGACTTACCTGGGCTTTTAAAGTGATCCACTTTTGTATTTTTAATATTGTAAAGGAAATAATGACTGGCATGTAAATGTATATATTGAGTTATAGGAAAATGATTAAAATATTCTCTTGAATATCACAGAATTTTGGATCTCTTAAACCATGTAGGAATAAAATCTTGTAACAACACTGGCTAAGCTCCACATAGAGATCTCTCCAAGTATGGCATCTCCATTATCATTTCTAATGCAGGCCAGTGAGTCTGAAACTTCAGGATTACATGTATCCCCTTTTAAGGAAAAAATAATCTAAGAAACTTCAAAAGCTTATTTTAAAATTATTTTAAATTATATTATTTAACACTAGGCATAAATCCCTTGTGCTTATACTTTCTAGTTAAGCCTTAAAATCAAAATGAGAAATTAATATAGACAAAATAGCAAAACCATAGCTTTCAAGATAACAACATTTATTTAGTGTCACAGATATTTTTACCCAAGCCTAGATACCTAAGTTAGATTGAAGATTAATGATTGTTAAGTTTCTCATTTTATTTTCTACTTAATTCTCTTGACTCTAAATGTAATAAACTATCATTTAAATCATTGTTATCATTTAAGTAATTATTTTAATGAATTTATAAATTTGGTATATCACATAATTTATTACTATCAAGATGTAGTGAAAAGTTCCTTTGTTGAATATTTATTGATAAATTCTTAATTGATGAATATGATAGGAATTATACATTTGGTGCACATATTTAAACAGCACTATTGTGTGCAACACGTAAATCAAGTTTTCTAAGCACTTTTTCTCATTTGAAATAATGACAAAATATTTTTTTATTCACACTATGTTCGAACTGATTTTTATTTGGAACAAACTCATTATTTTAAAATCCATCTTTATTCTTTTGTTTGCCCTCAATAATTCAAATAGTGTATAGGTAGTTTTTCCCTATTGTAGCCTTCTCATGATAACCAATCTAAGTCTTATTTTATTAAAAAAAACATAAGAAATGAAAGCCTTATTCTATGAAAAATGTTTTTCACTTGCAAATCAAAGTAGCAAAAGAGAATTTTGTATTATTAATTGGTAAAAGAAACACATAAATACGTGTTTGTACCTGGAACCATTGCCATTTTGACATTAGAAAAGTAAATTCAAAACCAGCATGCCAGGATACTAATTTGTTAGATGCTTGTCCTTCACATGCTTAAAAAACTAGTTTAAAATAAAAATAATTTCTTATTTTTTAGAGATTTCTTAGAAATCTAAGAATTTATCCGTTTTTAATATCTAGTCTTATTTGAGCAACTATGACCACTTTGTCTCCTTGATTGTGACTTTAGTCTTATTAAATTTACCTTTTAAAAAATCCACTTTTAGGTTAAAACCTAAATTAACTATCTAAAATATAAATCTGTTCAATTTTATTGCCCTTTTGAGAATCCTTAGATTGCTTATTTTGCTTAAAACATAAATCCCAAATTCTTTGCATGACACAAAAGACCATGTTTTGTGGTTCCCTCTTTCTCCCCATGTCCATTGAGTTCCTTTTGAGGGACTTCATGTTCTATTTTTCAGATGCATGCTGTCTTCTCACAACTACATTCCTGCAAACATGCTAGTGCTTCTACCTTAAATGTCCACTCCTTTCTCAAACCTCCCCTTCCTACTCTGCATCTTTGGAAACTTACTCTTCAAAATTCTTTTCTTTCCCCATCCCAATATTTTCTCTGATAAGTCTTTTAAAGACCCTCTTTGTGTTCTTACAGTAGCCTGGACATGCTACCTTCTTGGAGGTATCAGACCTTATTGCCTTTATGTTTGTGTCATTCTGCATGAACAGCCACAGAGTTTAAGAATATTTATTGGGTCAGTGTTTACAAAGGCTTGGCATTAGCCCTCCCCAACCACCAAAGAAAATCTGCAATAAGGGGGATTTGAAAATTGATCACAACATCTTAATTTCCTGTCTTTACATGCCTTAATATTCCATTCTGTCTTACTATGTGTCTCAGTGTCTGAGGTTTTTGGATGCAAATGCACTTAAATTCAATTCCATTTCAAAATTCTTTTGTAATTCTCCTCCATGTGACCTACCATTTGTTTACTCACATCAACTTGCTGCCACATAAGATTGACTTAATGATTAAATTATATGATATACTGGAGTACATATGAAATACCTAATTCAAGTTAGCTGAAATTGATGATAAAATATGAATATATAAGTTTAGAATCAAAGCAAAACTTATTTAGATAGCCAATCCTGACTTAAGATGAAATATAAGACCAACATATCAAATGCTGCAGGAAGGTCTTTTTCTCTTTGGCATTTTTTTCAATTCTCCTCTAATGACATTTGGAAAAACAGGCTATGGATTTATTTTACATGACTAAGGTTATGACATCCCCTGCTCTATGCCACGTTCCTACTATTTTGGATTTTCCATATAGAAAGTCTCTAGCATCAAAATTTATAAGTAGTCAATGCCAAAAGTACCTCTTGTCCTCTACCATTTGAAAAACTTCAAAGAAACCCTAGTGGTTTTTGCCACCATATATATTTTGTGCCTTTTTCTGAAGAACTAAGGTACATGTAGAATATGTTTTGTAAAATTTTTTTGTTTTGCTTTTCTCCCTCTTATATCAAGAAGATGTCATTTGAAATCTTGGATGAATCATGTGTCATTGCCGAATGGCAAGATAATGGTCTTATGTTAGTAAAGAGAGAGAGATAAATGATGTATTGCAAAGTAATAACAGAAGATTGCTTAACAGGTATGCGAAAATGGCACTAATGCTTACAGATGAAAACGTACCATGACAGCAATCTGTTAGGACGTGGTGCTACTTGAGGAATGTGCATATGCTCCTACAATGATGTTTTAATTCTCTATGAACACTGTATGCCTATGAGTTTGTATGGGATTCATAAACGTATAATAATGGTTTCTAATCATTTTAATATAGAGTTCATATGAGTTAATACTCATTATCTCATTTATTCCATATAAAAACTGTGTTCTTAGTATCCATGGAAAAGGAAGTAGAATGTGAGAGACCAAGGTACATGTGCAGGGTCACATAGGTAAATGATGGGTAGATTCATCTTATCCAACTCTGTATTTTTCCCTACTATATAACAATCTGTTTTTACCATAGAACAATCTGTTTTCCATAAACATACATTTGGAATAAATTTATATCTGCACTGTGTCACGTTTTCCAAATATTAATATAAAGCATTTTTTTTCTTTTTTCTCTCAGAAAGATTTGCAATGTGATTTTTCCTGATGACCAGGTTGCTTTGTTCTTCTGAAAGAATATTATTGGAAGACAGGACACTGCAATTTTCTATGCTATGACTTTGGGTTTATAACATAATACTCAGATAAGCTTAATGTTCTATAAATGAATGCTTTTTGGTGATGGACAAAAATGATGAAACCATTGTATTGTTATATTAGACATAATAGTGGCTTTTTATTTGTCCAAAGGAAGCCACATATTGCATTTTTTCATTTGTTTTTAAGATATTTATTTTCTATTTCAATTTTTATTTTTATGTTATAATGGAATTGGATAAATATCTATTATGTATGTTATATGCAGTATATTAAGCTATCATTTGGGGACTTCATAAGGGTGATCTATAATCAACAGGTTTATAGTATGATAAAATATTCTGGTGCATAAACTATGTAATACTAAGTCAGATGAGATAAGATTATTTACATTGTTCTATTGAAACTCTACAAAATTAAAACCACTGTATTACAATTTATGGAAGACATATAAGGCAGTTGGTGAGTTTTGTTCCTTAGATGAAAACTTAATAGTATCCTATATTTGGACACATTAAGACAATAGGAGTTCAAGGTTAGTGCAAAGAGGAAGTTTACTTAACACTGAAGTCATGCTCAATTTGTCATTTCTGTTGAGTTTTTGTTCGCATGAAATATTAAGTCAATATTTTTCAAAACTTTTGCACATCTTTGGGGTTTTATAATACAGTTTTGCATATTTTGTCCTTCCAGCTATTTATCATTCTATCATTTATGTATTATTTTGAATGTTACCTTGAGGGTATAACGTGATTATGATATTAATCTCCATGGTTTGGTTTTGATGATAATGATAATAGAAAGAGGAACAAAACATTAACCTCAAATTTTCCTTGCAAAAACCATACAATTGCACTTGGAGAAGGGAAATTAGAAGATTATGGATAAATGGGCATTATTTATCAAGATTCATAAAATTAGTGGTTAATTTCTCCATGCTGTGTGCTTTCTTTTTTTTTCTTTTTTGCACCTCCTCCTATCCTTCCTTATTTCCTTTCTTTCTTGAGAAAAAGGAAAAAAAATATTGCTCTTCTAATAAAGGAGAAACACAGGGGACTCCTGTCCCAAAGGCTGTGATTCTGCCCATTAGCAGGAACAGGGAGATTTTAAAGAGGTGACTCAAAGGCTACATTCCACATGTTCTCTGTTGGAGTTTTAAATCACTTGTTAATTTGGGAGATAATCATTTTTGAGATCTTCTGGTACCATCTCCAAAATGTGGATTACTTCATTCCTATGGTAGGTTTGTACTCAAGGACAGATAACTCTGCCTAAAATGGGGATGAAAGGTAATCCTCTTTCCCTGATATTAGGGAGGGGGAGAGATTAGGGAGGAACAGAGAGAGATGAAGAGAAATAAATGTGACTATTTTAAAAATAAGTTATATTCCATGTATGTATGATATGTCAAAATGGATTCTACTGTCATGTATAACTAAAAAGAACAAATAAAAATTTAAAAAATAGTAAGTTGCAGTGGCATAGTAGCAATTCAATGCATATAGTGGACCATGTTGCATTTCCCCGCTGTCAATTTCTGTGTTCTTATGGAAAAATGGTCAACAACTTCTCCAAGCTGCTTCCTGCTGAAAGAGGGCAAGTTGTGGGAAGCAACCCCAAAATCTTTGTTCTCTGTGGGGCATGGACAGCTAAGGGTATTCAGCATCAGAGCAGTCCAGAGGTCCAAAGTGGCAGATGGCAGAAGACTAGACAAGGCATGCATAAGGCAGTGATCATACAGATAACCAGAGCTGTCATTACTTTTCTGAGTTGAGTTTCCTTCTTCTCAAAATGAACGTGTACCATTTAGGGAGAGAAGGCAGGAGTTCCCTGAAGCAAAAGGATCATCAGCAGCTGCTGAGATGGTCCCTCAGTCCCTCCCTTTACTCACAGGAATAGCTTCTCTGGTTCCACTGGAAGCAAACTCACCTGTCTCTTAACTCTCCAGCAGTTGGCTCTCAATAAATTTGCCAGGCACCTTACATCCTCAGCATGAAAGTGAGATTCCTTGGAGTGCCAAGCTTGCCCAAGAAAGCTAGAGCTGGGGCTGCTCTTGGGTCCTACCTGGGGTGCCAAATTTGTTATGGAAATCTCAGTCCTTGTGCCCAGTGCCAATCCAGTAATGAGGTTTTGAGAAAAAGGAAAAAAATTATTGCTTTGCTAACAAAGGAGAAACACAGGGGACTCCTGTCCCAAAGGCTGTGATCTACCGCTCCCTTCCTCCCTCCCCTCCCCTCCCCTCCCTCCCTCCCTACCTCCCTCCCCCCCCTTCCTTCCTTCCTTCCTTTCTTTCTTTTTTTCTTTCTTTCTTTCATACTGGGGATTGAACTCAGGGTGCTCTATTACTGAGCTATTTCCCCAACCTGTTTCATTTTTGATTTTGAGACAGACTCTCACTAAATTGCCCCAATGGGCTTCAAACTTGTGATCTCCTGCCTCAGTGTTCTGAGTGGATGGGATTACAGGCGTGTGTCACCAGCCCAGCACACTTATATTTGTCTAAGGGAAAGAAGCCTGACTGAGTAAAAGCAAGTTTCTGTTGATAGGCATAGTTTGGCTCTCAAGACAAAGAAGCAAATCTGTGCTGAGTGGTATGGAGGTACTGCCCTAGGGGCTGTTGTGCCCACAAGTTAGCCACTTTGTGGTAGTGATAAGGAAGGATGGATGGCAGGAAAATGTTGAAAATTTCATGAGGCGAATGAAAAGTAGATTTAAACTGAGTTTAAAGACTGATTTTAATGGCAGAAATACAGAAAAGAGTGTTTTAGACACAAAATAAGCATATCCAATGACATGCATATTGTATTAAGGGAGAAAAACTGAGCAATTACATTTGACTTCTTTTCAGAACTTTCTATGTGCTTGTAGATAGAGAAAAATTTTAATCCATTAGATAAATCACATCTAACTTGTATCCTATAATCTCAAAAAATATACCAAGGAGAAGCACAGTTTAGTAGGATTCTTTTTCACCCGTAATCCCCAGAAGAATTCTTACCAGGCTGTTTTATCAGAAGTGGGATAGGCAATGTGTATGGAAAATCATTCTTCTTTATTACAAAGACAATCATGGGGACACATCACTTTTAAAACTATTAATCTTTTCATGATCTACTTTTAAAGTAAAGCACCTCTAAGATGTGTGTGTACTTTTTTTTGGCACTGGGGATTGAACTCAGTGATGCTTTGCCCCTGAGCTATGTCACCAGTCCTTTTAATTTTTTATTTTGAGACAGGGTCTCCCTAAGTTGTTAAGGGCCTTGCTAAGTTGCTGAGGCTGGCCTCGAACTTGCAATCCACTTACCTCAGTTTTATGAGTCTCCAGGATTATAGATGTGACTCACTGTGCCCAGCTCCAGTAATATTGTTTAAGTAATCAAATGGATGGATGTGTCTAAAGCTGCAGTGTTCTAATCTGTATCTTTTTTTTTTTTTTATATTTTTTTAGTTGTAGATGGACACAATGTTTTTATTTTATTGCTTTGTACGTGGTGCTGAGGATCGAACCCAGGGCCTCACGCATGCAAGGCAAGTGCTCTACCGCTGAGCTACAATCCCAGCCCCTCTAATCTGTATCTTTATTGGATGTGTTACGCCTTTCTCTGAAAGACAATGAAGTCTAATTGAAATCCATATTTTACCATTCCCTTTAGATCTGAAGTTGTTTATGTCTCTGAGCCTCAGTTTCTTCATATGTAATTTGAAGAAATGATGGATATGATTTTGCACCTTGTTTTTAGGACAAAATGAGCATTCTCTTGCAATGCCTTGAGCTGGTGGTACTTGATAAATACAGCTGTTATTTCTGAGAAATGAGTTTTTTATTTTGGATCATTCATTTATATATATTCACTTCAATAGACATAAAAGTGAAAGTGAGTTATACAATGTCATACATCCACCAAAGTTTGGCCCATAAAGCCTTAATTAAAAACATTTGTATTACAATATATGCTAGGAGATGACAAAACTAACCTATGGGCCATCTTTAAATTTCAGGATATTGATATTTTCTGCCCCATTGTGTTTGTATATCTAAAACATTTTAGTAAATTCGTTCTATAGCTTTGTGCTTCAATGTATAAATAATAGATTTGCCTTTTAAAAATTAACATAATCTGACAAATAATCTATTACAACTATATTCAATGATCAGGTGATTTTAGTTGAAAAAATGTTGTATCATGTATTATTCACATTAAAGAGTGTAAAATGCTAATTATTAGTACACTTCTGGGTCCACCATTGGCCCACCATTTCTATTTGGTATTTGGGTGATGATAAGAGAGTGGTAGTTATAAAAATGTGCACTCAGATGTCCTGCTGGAGGTTAATTGATTGATATTCCCAGCTACTACCTTCTGGATGCACCACTGTCACTTTGGGCCCATGCTTCCTGAGGGCTGGTCTTAAAGACTGAGAAGGGTAGGGAAATTAAGGTGGGTCCATTCTGGCAAGACAATAGGCTTGTTCTTCTGATAAAGACCTTTAGCTCCAGACCTTAAATCCTCTGGCTGAAACTTTTTGCACCAATGGTCTCCTCTTCAATCCTCTTGCCTCCTTTCTCTTTCTCATTGACAGATCTGCGGGGCCCTCTGAAGCCTCCCCTGACTTCTCTTGCTCTCTCTGCCAATAAATCTCCTGAATTTCCAGTTTCTTCTTTGATGGGTAAACTAATCTCTTTTAGTTTCACTTTCCTCATCTGCATTTTGAACATAAATAATACCTCACCTGCCTGTCTTTTCAGGAACAAATATTAGAATACGTAATAAAAGCATTGAAAATTATAAATCATTATAAAGTATTACACTACTTTCATAACTTTTCTTTAGCAACCTTGGCTCTGCAGTCAATTTCTTTGTTGTTGTCTCATGGCTAATAGTTTTTTTTTTGGTCCTAGTTATTGTAAGAAAGTTCAATCTCAATTCATCTGTTTCTATATCTTGAAATAAGGATATATTAGACCCAAACTTGCTATACCCTGAGATTTTATTCATGACAGAGAAAAATTCATCATAAAGCAGGTATGTCTTGGAAAACATCCAAGGGGATTAGCTACTGAAATTTCAAAATGACCTTATAAATATACCTTCCTGGAAGTTGTCCTCACAGCATGAAACCCAGCAACAGAACAATTCTAAGCATTATATTAATTTAGGGGAATCATATAATATGTACATTTGTTTTAGGAAACAACTATGTAAGAGGTAGGAGAAGAAGAAACCCTCACTTTATCACACTCTCAGTAATATTGTTACATGGTATAAATTTCACAAATTAGTCGATTTAAAAAAACAGTCTGTTTTTCAGGCTTCTTTCAGGGCAGGCAAGGAGAAGAAAGGCTAATGTTGACTTTGAGAGAATAAAGTTAATTTAGTTCTCATAGTGTCTGTCTCACTGCACAACCTGCATTAAATAGCACTGTTATAGACATATATATAGCAGCGTAGGAAACAAGATTTGTGGCAAAGCACCTGTGTTTATTCTAAGTCTTGCCCTTAATTTTATGTACAACCTTGGGCGAATCACCTAATTGCTCTTCATTTTAGGTTTCTTTTGAATTGGGTATATACTTTCCTCAATTAGTGATACTATTTTCTATCTTTCATAGTATTTTCTATCTTTCTTTTTGTGCTATTTAATTACAAATTTATGAAAGTATCGAGGGAAGTGTTTTAGTCTTCATAATCAACTGTCCTTAATTTTTAGATTGTTCTACTTAAGAGGAGGCCTAAAAAGATCTGCCACTATTTCACTGGTGGAATGGATTATCACAGTGGAGAAAAGATGGTCTGGAGTTGAACCTGCCCTAAGTCACGTCAAAACTCTCAAATTTTCTAATGAATTGGGCTGGTTATATGACTTGTTTGAGGTTTTAGATAATATTAACTCCTTTTTCAAATTTTGTGGGAAGGACTCAACAAGATAATTCACAAAAACACTTAGTAATGCAAACAGTTTTTATTCCTTTTTATTAAACATCAATGCAGGACTTTTTTGGATGCTTGTTCATCTGGAGCCATTCTTCCAGATGTTTGTATCACATTGAAAGAGCCCTCCAAAGGTCTTGTCACACTTGCACAGGCCTGTTACAGTACCAGGTCTGTCTGCAGAAAGCAAAAATATCTCTCAGAAAGAAAGAGGTATCCTTCAAGTTTAGACTTACCATAAGTGCTATGTTCTTCAATACCATTATCAGAGGTGTGCACAGCTTTGTCAGGGCCTTCTGCACATAAAAGAATGATGAACAAAGTGTTTCATATATTGGTAGGAATTGACTACTTTTGGTTGTCCTTCATTATATGAAGAATCCAGAAGTAGAGATGAAGAGAAAATTAAATATAGTTACTATTTTAAATTATATGAATGAGCTACTTGTACTTCAGAAGAAGAACATTCTAGCTCAGGAAAATGTGGAAACAGAATTTGAAACTGGGAGGCGATATGGATTATACATAGAACTGCCATGTAAAACAACAGGAACAATAGGAAGGCAAATGATTGGGCTTCAGGAGAGAGACAGCTACAGTACAAGAATATGAATTTGCATCAGCTTCTGAAAAATGAGTAAGATGAAGTACAACAATTATGAAATATCATTGTAATCAAGCTACTCAGTTTAATCATGATATGAAGAGAAGAGAACATGAATATGATAAACTAAAGGGATTTCTACATCAACTTGTTATGACCAAGAAGAATAAAAAATAGCCATAAATGTTTTAAATTATATGGGGAAAGCTAATGGAAAAAGAGGATCCAAGAGGATGGAAGCCAGGAATGGAGATGAAATGGAGATGAATGGAAATGAAATGTATAAACTTCTCAATGATTATAAGTTTCGTCAGAAGCCAATCCTAATGGAAAATGCTGAACTCAAGAAGGTTCTTCAGTAAATGAAAAAGGAAATGACATCTCTTCTTTCTCCACAAAAGAAGAAACTTAGAGAAAGAGCAGATGAGAGTGCTGGAACTGTTATCTCTGATGCTGAAGATGCTGGAAGACTAATCAGACACTATGTGGGACCTTTTCTGTGTGACTGTGAGAGTGCTTACAAACAGCAGTATCAGCAAACAGTGGAGAACTTTGAAAAGTCATGTAGAAAAAACTTGTTGAGCAAGTTTCAAAGGTGCACTTGGAAGGCTTAAATGAAAATGTGATATCACAAGACCTTGAAATGGAAACCGAGAAACTGGAGTTAGAAATTCAGCAATGTAAAGGAATGATTAAAACACAGCAGTCACTGCCTAATGCTTGTGATGCAGATACCAGTTCATCATGACCAGACTTATTTGTTGGAAGAAAAGAAACACCTTGGGCTGAGGATATAGCTCAGTTGGTAGACTGTTTGACTCACATGTACAAAGCCATGAGTTCAATCCCAAACACCACAGACTCACACACACTAGATAGATAGATAGATAGATAGATAGATAGATAGATAGATAGTCCCTTTGTGTGTGTGTGGGGGGGGTGAATTTTGAGAGAGAGAAAGACAAAGCTTTATAGAAGCTGTTGTGTATCTAGGATTAGAGAAAAAGGCATTTGAAGAAAAAAGAACAATTTGGTTAAAGCAGAAGTTATTAAATAGGACAACCTTTAACCACCAGAACTCAGAAAATGGGAAACTTCTCAGTGCCTTCTCAGGCAGTTCTGATTGGGACAGTCTTATAAGTGCACTCAAGCCATAGCAAAAGAAGCCTCACAGTGTGTCTAATGGGTCTCCAGTGTGTACCTGGAAGCTGACTGAATCCCTTCCTGCTTTACCTTCTACTTAAGACTTCTGCTGAAACTTAGGGTATGTCATAAAGTTAGTTATTTCTAATAATTCCAGATGGTCTGAGTTGTTTGGATTTCTCTGTCTTCCCCCAAAGACCTGAAATGCTAAGTCTATATAAAAATTTATAAAAGCTTTGGATATGTATTTTTAGTAACAGAAACATCTGTTTCTGTGAATAAAGGATGATATAGAAGTTTGGATGAAACAAAAGCACTAGAATGAGTTTCCTCTTCATAGATATTAAAAATAGCACTTTTAGGAAACTGATTATTATAAATGTTTAATTTCTGTCCCCAATGTAGTTGGCACTGAAAGTTTAGCTTTTACTTGGATGTATACTAAAGACTTTTAACAAAGCACGTCCTATATTTATTATATTTAGTGTGATTTGGGGATTATCTCTTTCATATATTTGAAATAAAATGAATTTATGTATATTTTGTACATAGACATACATAATTATGTTAAGAGGCTTTAAGACTTAAAAACTTCACACACCATGAATATAGTACAATTTTTAGTGGTATTCTGTTTACAGGTGCATTAGGACTAGTGCCATATTTCATATTGCATTTAAGGTGTTTTTTTTCATTCATCTGGACAATAAATATTCAAAAAGTTTAAAAAAAAGAGAAAGATTCCTTAATAGATGTTTGTGAACTTATATATAAAAGTATCGAAATAACCTGATATTTAAAAAAAAATATGTAACTCATTGGAAGTGGTGTAACCACCATAACATTATGTTAAGATACTGGTTATTTTTCTAGAGGCCACTTGTTCAATGTCTGTTTTGCACTTGCTTCATCAACAAATATGTCATAATAATAATTTCATAAGGATTTTAGAAAATTCAATGGCATGGTACATAGGAGATGTTTAACATAATCCAAGGCACAAAGTCAACATAATTATTTTTGCTAAAAATTTCATCTGGAAGAAGAAGATGGAATTTATATTGTTTAAAGATTAAATATAGTCAAGTAAATGTATATCAAACTATACTAGAAAATTAGAACAAAAACTGACAAAATCAAGCAGTTGTTCCAACTGAAAGATAAGGACATGTGGGATAAGGAGATTGATTAAAAGGGAAATATATTGGCACCTCACTGCAAAACGTATGGTATAGAAAAGTTAATTCTAAGTGAAATTTGAGTTAACAAGTTATTGCAAAATTTTGCCTTCTAGATAGACACCCTCTCAGCTCTGAAAACCATTATTTGCCTACCTGACAAAGGGAATGGAAATCTCACAGGATTCTCAAGATGCAAACACAAATACCTTACTTTGTCTCTAAACCCATACTTGCCATTGGCTTTCCCTTCTTAATGAAAAATGTCCAATTAGCTATAACTGTATTTTTTTGGTTTGTTTTTACTTGCTTACTTCATGATTGCCCATCTTCCTTTCCAGATTAGCTCTACATTTCCAAAAGGTAGGGATTTTATCTGTTTTGTTTACTGCTTTAATACCAGTCTCTAGAACTTCTTCATATCATGACAATTTGTAGTGAATATTTGTTGAGTGAATGGATGAAACAGAATGTAGTTTCTTTACTTGGAAGAGTATGACTTAAAAAAATATCTTGCCATAGCACGGTATTGGCACAGCACAGTGATGATGACTGGATTAATAAGTGGGGCTATGAGGAAAAGGAAAAAAGAATGAGGATTTGTTTGACCCAATATCTGTGAAATAGCATGAGTATCTGATTTGTTAGCAAATGTGTTCCAACTCTGTGGTGAACAAAATGTGAAGAGATGGTTTTAAATAACAAGACGGGAGGAATCCCTTTTAGGCATACAGATAGGCAACATGGGGTGTCTAAACATTGGAATCACTGAAAATTTCTTTCCTCCAGCCCTAGAAGATGGGTTATACTTTCAATTCGTTTGATAGGTTTTTGGCAGGGTCCTGCCTAGAGGGAGGGTTATGTACTTGAATGCCACATGAGCTCTCCAGCCTAAGGCTTCTTGCCCTGTAAGTCTGTGAATTAACACTTCTCTTTGAACAAACTTGTTTGATAGTTTGTGAAAGAAAACAGACTTAAATAGCAGTTGGGTAAAATCTGAAGACATGGAAAAATTTCTTTTTTAATAGAGAAATCAGGAAAATCTCCAGAGCAGACCATCCATTGTATCCGCAGACAAATTACTTCCCAAATATCATTTCAGAGTAACCTGTTCTTCTACATCTACCAGTTTAAACACTCGGGCATTTAAATCTAAACGTGTAATTGATTTAAAGGAGCAATGACTGGAACGAACATGGTTTCCAAAGGAAATATATATTTTTGCCATAATTGTGACATTTATGATGACACAGATTTAGACATGTATTCAACCTCGTCTGAATATGAATGTTGCAAAGATTTGAATCAACTAAACTTTCAGAGAGAAAATCTGCAATCTGGAAAACTTCAAAGGACAGAGTTGCTCTATAACCTCAGAAAGCATTATAGTTTCTTCTAGACTGGCTTTACTGCTTAAACTGCTCACCCTAGGTAGGTTCTGTCCCTGTGTTCAGGAAAAATTTCTCTCTTGAATGCTAGGTTATTGTAATAGCGTTCCCGTCTATGTTCTGGTTTCTAAAACAGTTTTTAAGAGCACCTAAATCAGCTTGGCCAGAGGGCCACATTGCATCTATAAATTGAAATGTCCTTATTGAAATGTCCTTGAGTGATCAGACTCAGGAATATTCTAAAAACGGTCTCCCATTTGAATTCTAATTTAGTGTGCTGCTGTAGACACCAGCTTTGGGTGAGCCAGCTCAGCATGTGTCCCTACTATTTAATGTCAGCCTATGACTATTCTTAGCCTTGACACCTCCAAACAGTTTTACCAGAATGAACAGATTTCTCCAACCCATCACATTTTCTATCCATTGAGTTGCAGATGGAAGAGGATAAAAAGGATACATATATGAAAGGGAACTGGTACACGTTTCCTCCACCCTCATGAGCTAATCTCAGCAACTGAGCTAGTGTCAGTTGCATGTGAAAATAGGCTTTTATTTTTTAAATTTTTTCCCCATGCTGAGTTCTGGAGAAATGAAACACTGGGAAGACAATGATGTATCTCTGCCAGCTTTGAGTCTTTAGCTAGCCAAATTGGCAGATACTTAACATCAAGGAAAGACTTTCTAGCTAAAGAGGAAGGACAACTATAAGGAGATCAAAGTAAATGGATATTGACATTTTTGGAGAGCAGGAAAATCCATTTTGAAATGGGAGCTAATTGGTGGTATAGAATATGAAAAAATTATCTGCATATTTTCTGAAATATATTCTGAGAAACACTACTGCCCACAGAATCTCGGTGAATGAAGAACAGGAAATTGAACTGTTGGATTTTCCATTTTTGTCAAGCTCTGAGAAACTGACTACCTCACATGGTGGATTTTTTCTTTTCCCTTTTGGGTAGGGGCTGCTTGTCAAGTAGAGTAACTCTCTAAAATATCAGGGAAATATCCAGACAGTACTTGAGGTGGGGAATATCTTAGAAGGATTCCCTCTTTCTACCCCGCCCCATTTCTCCACTCCCTTTGTTATTCCATATGGGTTAGACTTCGAACTTCAACCCCTCACCACCCAGGGGAAATTGGGGGTGAGAAGTACAAGGTTACGCTTGAGTGCGGAGTTTGAGTGGATTGTCTTCCTCCCAGGAAAAGTTAGAAAAAAAAAAGACTGAGGTAAAAGTGATTTTGCAGAAAAAGAGGAATAAAGGAAAAATGAGAATAAGAACCTGTGTCAAATCAAGAAATCCTATAGAAATAATTTCTGGAATGATTTTTACTTGCTTGAAATTGAAAGACAATTAAAACTCCCAGAAAAATACTAGCATGCCATTTCAAAGACTGCTCACAAATAAGAAAATGACCAGCTCTGTTTCCTACTTGTGGTAGTGTACCTAGAAAACATTCAAAGCCATAGACTTTATTTTTCGGAGCTCTGGTTGCACCTAATATTTGTTGATTTTTTTTTTCTTTTACTGGAATAATTCCTCAATCTGTGTAGCATTCATACTTTTTCATGGAATCAGCCCAGAGAGTGAAAGGACTAGTTCAATATCATTTGAGCCAAGTCAGTGATGGAATCAGGGCTATTGCTTTTTGTGAAGCCATTGCTACACTGTGCCAATGTCTATTTTACCCTCAACAACTTTTGCAGTATAATTGTAGTGTCTACCAGGGCTCCTCTGTACCTGCTGATGCCAGGTTCCCAGCAATTATGAATAAAGAATGATGAGATGTTGGTGAATGGAACTTTGATTTGTACAGTGATTCCTGGCTTGGTGGTCTCATTCAGTCTTTGGTTGTTATGTTGATTGAGTTTTCAAATCAATCAGGTCTGATGTCTCTAAGATATGATGGCAAGTTTTAGAATGAGTTGTTTTATTCTTAACAGAACAAAATTTGTTCCTCATTTGTTGATAAAAGTAGGAAATAAATAATGTAAAATTTGAGGGAGTCAAACTTCTAGAAAACAAAGACAGAAATGGATTCAGTTTATACAATTCCCCAATATGTGTATGTAAAATCATGATGAAAAGGTAGAAGATTATAGCAATTTTATAAGAGAGAGGCATTTTTCCTATTCGAAACCAGAAACTGCATATAGTTCTTCATATATTGGAGAAGTATAGCTATCTCTTTATGTGAAAAAACATGTTATTTCATTCACACCAAGTTGAATATTTTACTAGTACAGGCTTTCAATCGGTTTTTATAACATTTGGACCATGTTGCATTTGTAAAATGTCACTACTAGTTATGTGCAGATCTCACACACAGATGACTGAATTCTGTTTAAGTACCCCAAACTTTCAGATCCTTATAGATAAGTACCTTTGATTTTCCAGCCTATACAAATTTTTAAAAGGTTTACTTTCTTCACACATCACCTCACCAACTACTCAAGCAGAGAACAGAAACTGAATTTAAAACATAAGAATTATTTTTGAATTGGTCCTGGATAAGTTGCTAATGTGTGAAGCTGCCTGATAAGAAATAAGTTTCCTTAAAAAACAGGCACAGACAGCACTGAGATGCTGAAGAAGAAAAAGAGTCAGGTAGCAGAGACCTTGAGCACATTTTTTTGTTAACTACTTTAACCTTCAAGTCATGGGTTCAGCATATTCTATGAGGCATTTTCTACACAAAGGTTTAAGGCCTCAGATCTTCTCTATGATATGGTAAAACCTCATTACCTTGGACTTTTCCTGATTTAGAATTGCTGATCACTCTGATTAGAGCTGGGGCTAGCTTAGAAAATTCTTTCTCTCTTGGAGGATACTAGAAATAAGATTTCAGAGTGGGTGTTTCAAGTTCTTACATCTAAGTAGTACAAAGGAGAAAAGTACAGGAGAAGTATAAAAGGAATGTTTACATTGGTTTGTTTATCTGGTGGAATCAAATACAATTTGTGCCAATTTTACCTATTTTAAGTAATGTGTTTATATTATTTTATAATGAAATATACAATTATAAAAACAAAATACCCAGAACTTTTGGGAGCCTTTTTAAGTATTAAAACTGTCTAGCTATTTGCAAACAAGGTATGCATTGAAAATTATTTTGCTCTATCACAGCACTTTTTCTTAATCTAATTACTTCAAATGAATGAAAATATTATGTTTTCATCTAACCCTATCATAAACATTCTTACTTTCCCTCAGTGAATATTAATTTATGTAGAATTCATTATAGTCCTAACCTATAAGAAACATGTTTTAAAAGGGTGCTACCACCTTAACCAAAAATTGAATTCATCCTTAAGGATGTAGAGATACGAGGTTTAAGTACACGTCATCGTGAAACTGTTACAAGTGTGGGTTCTGATAAATCACAGCACAGATTTGGGATCATTTACAATATGAAATCCAATATAGGAATTGATGTTCAAGTAAGTAGAGGAGAGCTAAAGACAGGAATCAATTCATTCAGTGCATAATGAATTAGTATCTGATAGGTAGTTTTGTGATGTTATAAAATCATCACATTTCAAACCCCATCTTATTTTTATTTTCTATTGTATGTATTTTTAGAACAGTGAAATTAATATATCTGTATATATTACTGAGTCACCTCAAATATTTAGTACAAATATATTTCTAACAGAATATTAAATTAACTAACTTACTAACAGGACTTATTTATTAATGATGGAGATTTAGTCCTAGAGAATATTGAAAAATTTTTGTGTAATCAACCTTTTCATTTGTTATTAAATATTTGGTGTCATAGTTGGATAGGTCTTCTTCAGATCTATAAAACTAACATTCTGTATTTTCCTTTAATACTTCATATGTTTTATAATTAGATTCTATTATCCGTTTGGTATATTTTATAATATAAGGATTCAATTTATTGTTTTACAAATAGTTATTCAATTGTCTCCTTCCCAGTGTTCAAGCAATGTGTCTTTTCTAAACTGATACCCACTTGTATTTTATATATTTTCATTATTATTTTTATCAGTCTGCTTTTTTTCCTGTATTGGTGGCTCCTTTATAAATTGAGTTTCAAATCTAGAACCTTCACTGTAATAGATGAATGAATGAAATACCCATCTGGACTATCCGGGCTAAACTGAACAAATTGTCCTCTAATGTTTTTTGCTGAGCTTATTTGGATGGTTGCTTTGTATCTTGTTTTTTATTTTGTCCTTTTACAATTAGTATATAAAAAGAAAGACATTTGTCCAGACTGGCATGCATAATCTTAGTGCTAACAATGATTCTTCTTGTGGCTCTATTTTTAGTAAGGGATGGGCTTGTCACAGAGGGTGTCTGGTGGAGCAGTTTACCCATCATTTCAAAGTGCTGGTTCTGCACATTTGGAAGTTGAACTGTAAAGGTATGTGCAGAGGTTGTAAGATCACAGAAAGATGTCTTGTTGATTTTTAGTTGTGTAGAGATTGCTGAGATTTATTTTAATAAAAGTATGAAAGTAACAATGAATAATCTTCTGGACATAACTTTATACTTCAAAGAGTTAGAATATGTACATGGAAATAGTTGAAATAGTTAAGTGGAAATAATAGTTGTTATTTTACATTTTGGGCATTAGGGGAATATAGATTGATAGGAATGAAGAAAGGTATGACCACAGGGAGAATTAAAACTAATTGTGAAGTATGTGATTTTTGTACATAGGATATCCAATAAAATATTACAATCAAGGAAATTTACTCACATTACTAGATATAAAGTCAACATAGCAAATCAATTATTTTCTATATGTCAGGAACATAAGACTCTGAAATGAAATAGTAGGAAAAGATGCTATTTAAAATACTACTACAAATATCTAATGCCTCGGAATAAAATTTAAAAACATATGAGACTCCACATAATTAGACAGAAATGCATATGTTCATAAATTGGAAGACTGCATCATATTTAGATGTTTTATGACAATAAAATAGTTACACAAAATATACACATATAGAGTCCAGAAACAGATACATAATGACACTTGATATGTAACACCTCTCAGTGTTACCAGGCATTCAGACTGAAAGCTAGTCATTAAGAGGTTGAAATGTTCCTGAACTATTCCAGAGCACAGAAAAAGATGGGAAATCTAAGTCATTTTGATCTGAGAGAGCATAGTTATCTTAATAATGAAATGGTGAAAGGAGAGAGTTTAAAATAAATTTAAAAAAATACACAAAGGGAAAAAATAAAACAATATTGTAGGCCAATCTCACTTATGAGAAAGTCTAAATAAAACATTGACAAATCAAATACAACCATGCACTAAAAATAATTACATCTTTACCATTTAGTGTTTATCCCAGAAATATAAGAAATGGTTACCGTTAAGCAATCTGTTATTGTAATCAATAGATTAATAGTGATTGTGTAATTATGTAATTTTAAATATGGTCATTATTGCCTTAAATTTTCTGTTCTGTATATAAGATTTTTAAAAATGCTGTTAGGTTTACTAAATATATTTCTCACCTTTTCAAACTATAGAAAATTTACTTTATTGTTTTTTACAAACATTTCCTTATTTCCACTTTTATATTCTTTATAAAATGCCTGTCTTCTGGATGTTTACACTTCTATTCTGTCATCTTTATTTCCTGACCTTATTTTCATATCTATTTTTGATTCCTTCTTTTTTTCCTTCCTGAAGAATTTTATTATTTCATCTTCAAGTGGCTAATTTGTTCCTGATTTGTAGCATTTTGCTATTTATCTTATTGATCACAGTATGTGTTTTGACTGTGTTTTTTTTTTAATGTCAAGTTATTTTACCTGGTTCTTTCAAAGTATATTTCAAAATATATTATTATTCTTTGGCAAAGCTAACATTTTCTTTTATCATTTTAGTATTATCCTTAAGGCATTTTAAATTCTAATTTATCAGCTTTAATTTTACTCTTCAATGAAATTTCTAATGTAATTTATATATACTTTTGCTTAAAAATGTTTCTTCAAATGGCTTAATTTGCCAGTCTATAATTCCACTTTTCCTGGGTCCATTGTCCACACTAGCAAACCATATGTTTGTGGGAAGCTGGGTACCCATTTTTCAGACAGATGAACTTGGGATATGGGTTGTCAGATGAGCCCTAGAAGAGAACCTGCCCTTGGGAATCTGCCTTTATCACCCTTACTCCACAGAGTCACTCCAGGTGAGGGATCCATCTCTGGTACTTCAGGTAGAATCATAGTTAGAAATACATACGTTTTGGGTGGTAATTCTCAGCCCTGAGTTTTGAAGAAGACAGAACGAGGAAACAACTGCCCTGATCCAGTTTTTCTTTTTCCTTCAACTACTCAATACTTTTGGTTTCTATTCTCTCTGATTTTTCTGTGGCTGATATTTGCACCGTAGGTCTGAACTGCTTTTATGGAAACAAGGACTACTTATCCCAAGGCAATGGTGGAGGAGAAGTGAGAATGCCAACAACTTCTACCTTATCTTTCACAGCCACACATGGGGCTGCCAATTCCCAGCTCTGAGTCCCTACTTGAGATAAATCAATTAGAACAACTACCGCATCCCCCTCACTCACCTCTCAACCCCTACATACATTTTTTATTATTTTCTTCCTAAATTGGGTTTCCCTCTCCACTTCTCTACAGTTTACCTTGAGGACTGGAGCCAGTAATCTTTCTAGTTTAACATTTGGTGGGTGTCCTTGTCTCAGAATGCCCCATGCCCAATCAATATTCCCTTTGCTTTGACTCTTTATTTCACAATCTTCTTTCTTCCTTTTTGTCTTTTTCCTATCATGCATGTTTTCTTCCATCAAGTCTTTTTCATTTATCTTTCTTCATGTTTCAAAATCTCATTCTTTTCTTTCCTTTATCTCCCAATTATGACTATTCTTCGGTCCCTATTTTAGTTCTGTGCCAGATTCCTCCAGTCTTCCTCTGTGAAGTCTTAACTTCTCATTACTTATTCTTTTCTTTACTTTCCTCCTGTTCCAGGCTTCTCGATTGCTCATTTCAGGTGTTGCTATTTCTTTGTGACTCTTATTCAGTACATATTACCCCAAATGTCTGAGATACCTTTGTTTTGTAAGATTAGTCAGTGTTTTACAGCAAAATCTTACTTGGCTGTGTCCCTTAAATGTAAGGTTTTCGTTTATCATTGCATCTCTGGTGTGTTCATGCCTATCAAAATGTTACATAGTAGATAGTTTGTACAGATTTGTGGAATAAACAACAAAAACAAAATAATTAATGCAAAGAAGATGTGTATAACAGAAAAGAAATAAACAATGGTCTTTGGAGTAAGCATTGTATTAATGAACATTTTTTTTATCTAGTTTCTAAGCATTTTTCTCTGTCCATGACACCCATTGTTGTGTTGTCTCCATAAATGGACAGAAGTGAATTGTACTTTCAGGCAAGAAATCTCAAATTCCTATTTATGCTCTTCTATGTGACTTGTTATGATTGTGAATTTTATTTTAAGAGAGACATAAAAATATGTACTAGGGTAGATAAAATAAAACCTTTGGATGTGGTTAAGAGATTTCCACCTACAGAGATATCACAACACATCAGTCCCCAAGGAGATCTGATTCTTTTGCATCCTAACTCTGATATGCATTGACTGTCAGGCTTTTTCTCCCCTCCCTTTAGTGCTTATGCTAGTTAATGTATGATCTTCTGCAGACTGCCAGCTTGTTCTGTACTCTGTGGAACAGTTGATCTTGAAAGATGTCATTTTTTCTCATTTTCTGACTTGTTTTGTTACATCAACGTTGATTTATTTTGCACTTTTGACAATCTGAATTTTTTTAAAAAGCCAAACTGATTGCATCTCAGAAACTTTAAATTAATGAATTGGATGCTGTGAGCAGAGGGAAACCACGATATATAGATCTTCCAATTTTCTTTCTTTTTGCCCATTTCATCATTTCCTTTATTTTATCCTTCCCCCTCTCCAAAGTAAAAGGTATGAATATATTTCATCAACCTGAAATGCAAATAATGTTCACAGAGATACTCAATTAAATTGCTAATTATAATGCCTTCATCTAGTACCCTCTTGTGGCATGAATTCCATTTCCAAGACAGGATTGTTGTGCTTTTTTTGAACCCAGCTATGATGGATTAGCACTAAAAAAATTAGTCTATGATCATTATGGTCCTCTCAAGTTTATTTGTAGCTTTAGGTCTATTTATTGTAATTCAAATGCACATCCAATCACATTGCCTGCATAACTTCATTTTCACATTAAGGTAGAATTATTAATTAAACTTAAAAGATTCTTTGGAGGAACAGTGACTGACTAGGTGTCTATTTTCAAAAAGCTAGCCAGAAGCAACATGTAAGGCCAATGTTTAGTACATAGATTCTCATTCAGACAAACTTGCCCTTGATTCCGTTTCTGCTGTCAGGTTGCTCATTGATTTGAGTAAATTGGGGTACATTGCAGCTTTGAGTTTTTGTTTTTCAAAAATTTAACTGTAAGATAAAAATACCTTATAATTATTATGAAGGTTTTATATATATATACACGTATCTACACACACATATATATGCATGCATATGAATGTATTATTATAGAAATAATGTATTATGCCTAGGTAGGATTACAAGATTATATATATGTATTATGTATGTATGTATATATATGAATGAAAGAGCCTAAAGTAGAGGTTCAATATTTGATAACTTTGATTATTCTTGCTGTTTTGATAGTTTGCCATTACATAATTGATTTTTAATGTCTACCAAATGCCAATAAATATGAGTACTAACTTAAATCCAGACTCATGTTTATTGAAGAAAATAATTATAGAATTCAGCATCAGGTAATGTTTTTCTCCAGGTATGTTAGTCATTTTTAGTTTTGCTAGGATGGATAATTCTCTTTATGGAAAAGCATGGTAGATGAGAATTCAACCTGCCTACAGAAGAACATGAAAGCAGACACATTATGAGCCTTAAATGATTCACTTTTACATGTAGTATTTCATGTAATTTTAAAATTAGTTTCATTAAAATTATCTAGAAAGCAGTAGAAACATGGAAAGTAGGTCATAGGTGATGAATTTTTTACTGCTTTTCATTTTCCTCATATTTTCACTTTGCTTCTCATTGCCCCAAATTGTGGAAAGTTCTGAAATTTGAGATGTCTCCTTTACACAATTGTATTGATGATTAATAGGACTTTGAATAGTTCTGTATTTTATCACTTTACCATTGAAAACAGAGGACATTAAGGAAAATTTTTCTGTTGAGTAATTGAAACACAGCTCCATTTAAAAAATATCCAATGATAGATCAGTTGTTGCAAGATTATTCTTCAAAAATTTTCAAAACTTATTGATTTTCAAAAAGATGGTCAGTTTGAGTTTAACTTGTGTTATTAGTTGACCTATTCAATTTTCTCAGTTTACTACCTAAGCAAAATTAATAGAAAAGAATTTTACCACAAAAATATAAAAAACACTGAACATTGTTGTCAGTATTTTTTCAATCTTTTTCAATCCTTTCAATCTTTTTTCAAAATATGTACTTTTCTGGTTAGATTGTTTATTTCTTTTCTAGTGGATGCAGTAACAGTTGTTGGAAAATAGTCATATTTTGTAATTTCAAAATTGGGAGGAAACTTTACATGTCGTTTTGTAGTCTGGATTATTCTGCCCACAATATATCAATGGTATCTTTGAAAGTCATTATATATTCTTCTAAGACACCATTATTAATGTCCCCAGTAGCAGTCCATTATATGACTGTGCCATAATTCATTTAAACAATACAAGTGGTGCCTTTTGATGCACTAATATTAGAAATATTGCAAATGGAGTCATTGGGAATAATTTATTCATATCTACATTTCCTCTGTGTTTCTCAGCTTGATTTATTTGCAGCCCTGAGAAATGGAACACATGTTTTGCTTTGAGTTATCAAGTATAAACTTATATTCAAACCTGAAATAATATGTGTGTATGTGTTTTCCAATATGTGAATATGTGTGCACTGAGTGTGGGGAAGGTATACAGTTTGGGAGTAACTTGTGACCATAATCAGAACACATAAAAGAATAAAAATATATCACTGCTAATCCTTTCTTAAATTCTAATTGCATCATAGTTTCAGGTTGAAATTTTGCAGCAAAGTAGCAAAATTGCCTGCCTGTGGCTTTTTATTATGAAGATTTCTTAGAAAGGAAAGAGGAAAAAAATAAAGGAATTCTGAGTTAGAGAATAACTTCATGTAAAGTTTTTATTAGATGGGAAAGGAAGTTTTATTCAGCCCTCAAATCATTTTGCTATACTAAAAAAATGGAAATGGTGCATGCTCTCCACTATTTTAAATGCATATAACACTTGCTTACCTCTGGAAGCTGTTAACAACTAGAAACATAATCTCTATATAAACACAATGAATGCTATAGATTCCACAGTTCTTTTCTCTGGCATTTCCATCACATTTTATCTTTGGCATTGAAACATTATCACAATTGAATGGGAAAAAAAAGTGCAGGTTTTTGCTTTTCTCTTTCTTCTTCTTCCTTTTAGATCAGCTTCAAAAAATCAGAGTGAAAAAGTTGGTTTGTTCCCAGGTACATCCAAGAGTGCACAACTTTTCTCTTCTAATCACCCTTTTCTTTGTCTGAATGTTCATGGCTAACGTTCCCAGCAAAGAGCCTCCACTTGCTCATCATTCTCTAAGCCCTGAGCAACAATCAGTGTGTACTCATGTGGCAAAGCCCTGGCCTTTCCTATCAATTCTCTTGACAAGAATGTTGTCAAGTCTCGTTTGTTCTTTTCTGAGCTGATGAACTTATTTCAGGAGGCTGGTAGTTATACTTCACATCTGTCTGTAATGTAACGATGAGCCCCGAGGCTCTGCATCTTCTCTGGTTTTCGAAGAGCCTTTGCAGAGATTATGTGAGATGATCTTTGATGACTACAGGCAGTGTACCCATTCTCAGAATAGTGCAGAAAGAAGCTTGTGTGTGAGGTGAAGGTCACCTTAGTACACATAATGACTCCTGTTCTCTTACTCTTCTTGCTTTCTTTGGTGAGAGAATAACCATGGAAGAAGGGGGCTGACTTTTTTGGGGGGTGGGGTGTCAATGGAGAGAGGGCTTCTGCTATCACTGCTACTAATGGATAGATAGCTGCCACATTGCTGGATGAATGCTATCTCACATGCTTTCTGGCTTGTGAAAAAAAATGTTGAAAATTTCTAGAATACTGGCAAAATGTGGCAGCCCCCAGTGGTGTTAATTTGACTAGTTTACTCAAGAAGCACTTACACTGTGATATGCAGACACTAGAAACCATCCTAGGTGAATGAGATCCTACATTCATTGCTCTCTAGCTGCCTGAAATCTAGTAAAATGAGAAACTGAAATACGAGATATTTCAGGGTGAAGTGGTGAACACTATGATGAAGGAATTATTGACTTTCATTTTTCTTCTGTGACTATCAGTCTGGATGTAAGAATGAACTTTCCCATGCTGATGGGAAATTTTCATATCTAAAGATGGCATATGTGATCAAAAGGAACTTGTAACGGGGCAACCCAAGTGTTGGTTGAGAGGCAGTTTGGGTTGTTTAGAACATGGATTTTAGTTCCAGAAATCCTCGTTTTCTATCATTTAGTTTCACAGTCTTAGGTAACTTAATGAACCTTTCTGATCCTTATTTTCCACATATATTAGCTGGAGATAGTATCAGCTTCTACACAGAGTTTTGGGATGTAAATGAGTTGCCCAAGAGAGACTTTTTATATTTTGGGGGAATTTTTGCCATACCTTTATTTTCTACTTGAGTAGGCAAAAGTTATCCATTGAATCAGGTGAGTGAATCTACATAGCCTAAGTAGATTCAAATAATTTATTTCTGCATTCAAATAATTTATTTCTCCTCTTATTGTGCTCATCCTTATTTCTACACCACACCCATTTAGGAATATTTTCTGTGTCTCATGTTCCAGCTTTATATCTAATGACATATTCAAAGAATAATACTGATTATGCCCCCTTTTCCAAACCATCATGAGAGTATCCTTATAGGAAGCATATCAGGCAACCAAGAACATCAGTATGACTAGCATGGTACCACATACTTGAGTCAGAAATCCATTCAGTGCAGTATCCACAATAGGATCTTGGATAAAGGAAAGAAGATTTCAGCTATCAAATTTGCAGAAGATTATTATTTATGAGGGGCTTCTAATACAATAGGAGATGAAAATAAAATTCCTAGTGGTAATGTTGAAAAGATATGGTAGCATAAATTGTAAGTCAAACAGATGGAGTTAGAATCCTATCTACAAATTCACCCTCTCTTTTTGGAGAAATGCAAGTTTTTTTTATTAATAATGTCTATTGATATGTTTATTTAGGATTAAAGTAACATTAAAAATATGGGTTTATCTGTTGGATTTTATATTCCTTTTTGTCTTAATGGTGTCTAATCAGGGCTCTGGTAGCAAAGTGGCCTTGTCTGATCACTGACTGTCCTGTCTCTTGGATTTCCCATTTGGGTTCCTTCTAGGTTGGATTATGTATATAGATTCCTGAATACTATGCTAAGACATTTGTAATTCCATTGATTATACAGTAATTAGTCCTATTTTGAAACACATAATGATTATACAGTAATTAGTCCTATTTTGTATTTAAAAACATTGTGTTTTCACAAATTAAATGTTTACAAGGGCAGCCCTGATTTAAGTAAAAGCAAACAAAAACATAGTTCCAGTCTTTTTCTTTATTCCAATTTAATGCAATTCCTGCCCTAGGTTTTTGATCTTGCTATTTGTAATTCCAAAGCAATCATGGCTAAAGATCATAGTTCACTTTTAAATGTCTTCTTAATGTGTTGATAAGACATACTCATTGACTTGTGCTGTCCTTTTTGTGCACTTTAAAAATTCATTACAGAGATAATTATTTGGTGTTTATTTCCATCTACCTGTGTCATCTCATTTTTCTCCTCACCTTTAGTAGAGACTGAGAGAGAAAAAGAGGGTTTATATGTGGTTATTTTCAGCATTTATTTAAAATTGCATTTGTGTTGTTAAAATGTTGTCTAATAAATGAACTTTGTCTTTACTTTCCTCAAATAAAAAATAGAAAAAGAAGAAAGGGGCAGATAGTGGGAGAGAATGCAAAAGGAATCCTATATCTGAGAACTCTGGGAATTGGTTGTGAATGAGAGTCATGAAGTATTTGATATCTTCATCTGAAATTTAAAACAACATTACAACTTCCAGATCTCTTTAATTCTATTATGTTATCTCTTATTTTTCTAGTAAGTATAATTAGAGTTTTGAAAATAAATGCATTTGACTTGAGATACTAAGACATTATCTCAAGTATATGTAGGTGAATATATAGATTTCAGGTAACTTTCACTACTCTTTGATTTTCTATTACATCTCAATTCAACTCTGGAACACTGAAGAAATTATTAATTTGTCTGAGTTTCGACAACTACACGTGAGCTTGACATCCATCAGTTTTATTAGGTGTGAAGCAAGTTGGAAACTCTGGTATTGCCTGAAATTTCAAGGCTCTACTCTATTGGTTAAAAAAGACAATTATTATTCTAAATAGGCAGTAATGATTTACAAGGTAGAATATAAACTAGTATTGCAAAGAAAACCCACAATTTTATAACTATTATTTTTAAAACCATTTTATTTGTGTATAATTTAATTCAACAAGCTATCCATATTTTATGTGCACATCTTGGTGGGGTTAGAGACAAATATACAGTCCTGACAATATTATTACAATCTATGCTATACATCTAGCTGTCACCTGTAAAACTTTCCTCTTGCCCTTTTTGTTTATTGTCACTTTTTCTTATATGAATAACAAGTTCTACCCTCCTAGCAAATATCTATTCAGTATGGCATTACAGGTACTGCAGTGTGCCATAGCTCCTGGGTACTGATCTTATATCAACTGATATAATAGTACTGATCTTTAGTACTGATCTTATATCAACAAAACTTTGTACCTCTGCCCCAAATTAATACCTCCATATTTCTCTTTCCTCAACCCTAGCAAACACCATTTCACTCTCTGCTTCTATGAGTTTATTGTAGATTCATCCCATAGGTAGCATATGTAGTATTTGTCTTTCTGTGTCTGGCTTCTTTCACTTAGCAAAATGTCCTCCAGGTTTATCCATTTTGTTGCAGATGGTGGGATTTCTTTTTATAAAAAATGAATATTTCATTGTATGTACACACACACGCAACATATCTTTGATCATTCTTCTATTACAGGGCATTTTCTCATCGGTATTTTTATTTCATAATAGAAAAAAAAACTAAAATTCATGTAGAACCCCAAGTAGTAGTCAAAGGTATTTTGAACAAGAAAAATAAAGCTTAAGACATCACACTTCTTGATTTCAAAATAGATTGCAATGCTACTTCAATCTAAATCATGGAATTGGAATAAAAACATATAGACCAATGGAACAGAACAGAGAGCCCAGAAATAAACTCATGCATATTGGTCAACTAAACTTTGACAGAGAGCCAAGAAAATTCAGTAGGGAAAGGATAGTCTGATCGATAAATTGTAGTGGGAAAATTGGATATCTATGTGCAGAAGAATGAAATTGAATCCTATTATACATCATGCTCAAAAATCAATTCAAAATGGATTGAAGGCCCTATATGTTAAAATTGACACCTTAAAACCTCTGGAAGTAAAACATAGGAAAAAGCTTCTTGATGTTGACTTTGGCGATGATTTCTTAGATATGACAACAAAAGCACAGGCACCAAAAAGCAAAAATAGAGAAGTTAGATTGCCTAAAATGAAAAACTTCTGCACAGCAGAGGAAATAGTTAACAAAATGAAAAACCAACCTATAGAATCAGAAATATTTGCAAGCCATATATGTGATAAAGGCTTAATATTCAAAATATATAAGTAACTTCAACAACTCAACAGCAAAACAAATAACCTGCTTTAAAAATGGGCAAGTTATCTGAATAGACATTTCTCCAAAGACACAAAAATTGAAAATAGGTATATGCAAAGTTACTCAATCATCACTAACCATTACAAAAATGCAAATATATTACAATGAGATATCACTTCATACCTGTTAGGATAACTATTATCAAAAAATCAAAGTTAACACACATTGGTAAAGATGTAGAGAAAAGGGAGTCTTGTATATTGTTGGTAGGAATATGATTTGGTGCAGTCACTATGAAATACAGTATGTAGATTTCTCAAATTAAAAATGGAACTACCATATGATTTAGCAATTCCATGTCCAGGTATATAGTCAAAGAAATTGATTTAGCAATTCCATGTCCAGGTATATATTCAAAGAAATTGAGGTCAGAATCTCAAAGATATCTGCATTCATATGTTAATTGCAGTGTTATTCACAATAGCCAAAACATAAAACCCAAAAACTTTAGAATCATATTGATCTGTATTTAAATTGTGATTTTGACATTTCTTTGGTTCAAGCATGTCACAAGTTTTCTAAGCTTCTGTTTCCTGTTCTGTAAAAAGCTTCTTCCTCAGTGGGTTGTTTTAAGGGTTAAAAGAAATATATATACGTTTTTTAGCCTTTTGCTGAATGCACTGTATGCACCCCAAACTTAAGTATTAATTATCAGGTGATCTCTACTGATATTATGAAATTTTAGATCTTTGGGTTAAAAAATGCCTTGAGAATATAAAGAACCATTAGTTGGATAATCTGCAAATATAAAATCCAATGAAACTTGGAGTAGCCCATCCACACATATTAATCCACTGATTTGAATGTGACTGCAGGGTTCATGTGTTAGAAGTTTGGTGCTCAGGGTGGCAGGGTTGGGAGGTGGTAAAACCTTTAGGAGGGGGGGGCTTAGTGGGGTAGGGTGCTGCCCTCAAAAGGGATTTACTTATTTTTTGTGTACTATGGCTTGAATATGGTTTCTTCCCTCTATAACTCATTTGATTTTAATTCCCATCATGAGGCATTAAGAAAGTAGAAACTTAGCCAGGTGCAGTGGTGCAGGCCTGTAATCCTAGCACTTAGGGAGGCTGAAACAGGAGAATCATGAGTTCAAAGCCAGCCTCAGCAATGGAGAGGTGCTAAGCAATTCAATGAGACCCTGTCGCTACATAAAACACAAAATAGGGCTAGGGATGTGGCTCAGTGGTTGAAAAACCCTGAGTTCATTCCCTGGTACCAAAAAAAAAAAAGAAAGAAAGTGGAAACTTAATCTGACAATGGTGTTTGGAAGGTGACCAGGATCAGATAAGGTCATCAGCGTAGAGCCCTATGATTAATGTTGGTGGCTTTATAGGAAGAGATAGACCAAAGAACACATACACAAATACATTCTCTCTCTTAACATGTGATATTCTGCACTGCCTTGGGATTCTGCCAATAAGAAAGTCATCACTGGATGTAGTGCCTTGACCTTGGACCAGAACTGTGAGCCAAAATAGACCTGTTTTTTAAAAATAATTTACCTAGTTAGTGTTCTTGCATTATTGGAAAACTAGAGAAAATGGACTAAGCTATTGTGGTAGCCAAAGTACATCCTATGAGAATGGTTATTATAAAAAGCTTGATCCTTGGTTCTCCCTCTTGGTTCCCATCTCACCATGTGATATCTCCTTGCATGTGCAGCTAGTGGGTACCCTCACTAGAGCCAGCACAATGATCTTTGGACTTTCAGCCTCCCAAACTATGAGTTACATAAACTTCTTTTCTTTATATATAACCAGCCTCAGATATTTTGTTATATCGATGTAAAACAAACTAATGCACAGAATGAAGAAATATTTTAATCCAAGATTTCATGAAGAAAATTAAGGGAAAAATCTTGAGTGTGTCTTTAGTTTATCTTTGATCACTTTAAGAATTAAGAGATTAGCTGGACACAGTGGCACACGCCTGTAATCCCAGCACTTTGGTAGGCTGAGACAGGAGAAGCAGGAGTTCAAAGCCAGCCTCAGCAAAAGCGAGGTGCTAAGCAACTCAGTGAGACCCTGTCTCTACATAAAACACAAAATAGGGCTGGAGATGTGGCTCAGTGATTGAGTGCCCCTGAGTTGAATCCCCAGGACAAAGAAAAAATTTATCAAGACATTATTTTTAGATATTCTCATGAAGTGGACACACGCACACAAAAAAACTTGTTCCAGACCTAAAAATTTTGGAAAATAGAATCATGTAATATTTTGAAGGCAGTAGTTTAGCAGCAACTATACCTTGTGTTAGATATGGTCTATCTTCTTCCTCTTGACTTCACTCTTTCCCATTTGTTTATGAGAAAATGTTGATGTTAAATATTTTCAGGAACATATTGTAATTTGAGGGTCTAGAGAGACCATGATGATAAATATGGCAGTATTCTTGCCCTAAAGAAGGTCTTTTGGACAAAACAAATTATCATATTACTATACTGTTGTGATAACTCTTAGGTTATCAGTGGATATATATTGAAGAAGTATATAGGTGAAATGCCTAATTCACAGGAGGGGAGTATTTGTGCATTTTGCAATTTGATTTTCTATCCCCTTCTACTCATGGGGAATGTAAATAATAGAATGGGATAGAAGTGCTTTAAGTGGTCTATTATATTTATGCTTACAAATATGTACCTCTGCTAGTCTACAAATAATAACATACCTGTTGGTCTCAGACATGAGTGAGTTCAGACAAAAGAACTAAAATAACTTGCCTAAGCCCAACCTAGATTAGCCAACACTCATTTGATGCATGAGCATCACCCACAGATGCATGAGCTAAATAAATACATATTTAGAATATGGATAAACATGAAGGATCAGGAACATCTTCTATAAGAATAAACTGATGCTAAAATCTTATGACTATTATTTAGCTTTAAATATCAATAGTTGATTGAGAAAAATCAATGAATTAAGGAAATAATGTACAGGTCAGAAAGACACTGCAGAAAAGACAAGATAGGGAGGGGGAGACTGATATTTATATCTCAAAGGGAGTTTGATTGGCCATGAATCAAATTAGAGATTGATCAAATAGTGCAGATAATACAATTTAAACTGAGTTGTACAAACATTGGTGATAATTCCCTTCATATTCTATAGTTCTTAAAATAATTAGCTAAGGCATATATCTATATCTACATATATTCATATGTAGTAATTGGCAGTGTGTGCAGTTTAACTAGTCGTGCCTTCAGGTAAAATCTGTAAGGCCTTCAGGAGAAGATTCTGTGTTAGGCGAAAGAGGAACTCAGAACTCAGAAGGCACTGGATATATTTGTCTATAATTCTGATTCTACTGAGCTTGTATTTTTTTGTAGAACTTCTGACTTTGCCCAGTGACAGACTATAAATCTAGATGTTGGTATATCTACATTGCCTCACCTTTTCTACTTACTGCTTATTGCTACATGTAAAGAGTCTCCAGGATTGGACAATAGAAGATTTTATTCCCCTGATATAAAGATTTTTGTAATTGGTTTGTATTGTGAAATGTGGTGATTTTCTATTTGTTGCCTCTTCTCTTCCACCAAGGAGACTACAGCACAATAAAAAAAAAATGTTAGGGGAGATAGAGTGGATTGTTAAAATGCTACACTTAAAATTCTCTTTTTCTTCTCTAATTATTGAAAAGAAATGTCAAATGTCAATGTTGTTTGAGACTTTCATGATTCTTTATTCAATAATACTTGTGCTTGTCTCTGGAATTCCCAATGCCGTCTGCATACCCCCTTTGTAGCACATCTCTTTCTGTACATGTGGTGTCTCTCCTCCACTACAGACTGCTGGTGCCTAGAGGGCAAAAGCTGTGTCCTGTCTACTGCATGGTTTACATTGACCAGAGCACAGTGATTGGCCTGTGCTCAATTGATATTGAAATTTAATGTCATTCATCTGCCCTTGTATCAAAACTTCAGTGGAACTACATGCCACAGAACTAACACTTGTTATTTCCTATTTAAGTTGGAGGCATTGTTTCCTACCATTTGTGGAACACTTTTTCTGGGGAGAGAGAAATAACTAACTCAAAGTATAATTTCAGTTCTGATTCAATTTGGGCTCCTTTCCTGCTTATAGACTCAATTCAAATTTGTGCTATATACTGTCTCTTCAAAAAAAATTGGACTTGATTTAACACATTCTATAGTGAGAGAGGCAAAAACTGCAATTTCTCATCAGAGAGGAAAACACAAACCAGTGAATACTTGATAATTTGCCCTGTGCAAAGAAGATGCCTGTTATGGAAACCAAAACTAAGTGTGAAAAATCTAACATTTAATTTCTTAAAGGAAGGCTATACTTGTTATTGCTGGCAAAGTTATCTAGACATGAGGAGTTGTGACATGTTGCATCAAAATGTATATTAACGCCCTTTTATATCCACACACAAAAGCATCTAAATGAAGTCATTCATTCACAAAGGGAGATTCCTGAAAAATATCTTATTTCTATCATTTCTTTATTAAAAATTAAAGAAATTTTGCCTTAATTTTAAAACATTTTTAATGCATTTTGATGCTTCTAGCAACATAATTCTACTGTAAAATCTGAACCAATGATTCTAAAAATTTCAGGAACATAAGCTTCACGTGGAATGCTTATTAAAAATGCAAATTCCCATATTGCACTTGATGTATTCAGCATCTGCCTGCGAAATAACACTTTTTAACAACCACTGCAGGTGATTCTGCTATAGGGAGTTGTAGGTTGTCCATGAACCATAATTTGAGATAGACTAAATTCCCTATAATGCATGCAAATTTAAAATCACTGAATCTATATGGAAAAGAAATTATTCTTTATTATATATCTGACTATTTCCCAATTACTGTAGTGGCTGCTATCTAAAGTGACCTCCTGAAAGTGGAAAAATGTGTAGTCTTGCAGAAACCTTTTTGATTTTATTATAAATAGATCAAAAGGACAAGTAGATTCCTATTATTGATTTCCCCATCAGCCATCTGCTTTCAGATCAGTTTACCTTCATTTATTTTAAATAAACTCTCTTATGAAATAAAATGTTTTAGCCAAAATTTGTTTAGGAAAGGATGTAATATAATAGCATACTCATCAACTGTTACTTATTTTGTGTTCAAAATTACATATTGTGTACCAAAAATGTACAAACCATATTGGTTTTTACTTAACAATTTGATTCATTTCCAATTTTTGCACCTTTTATTCAGCTATTCTTCTTTTTTAAAAAAAGCCTGATAGAACATACTGACATTTAATTTCCTGCTTTCGTTCCAATTTTTTTTGCTAAAAAAATGTGTATCAAAAGTATATTACTATGGGGCATCAGTTCTTATTTCTTGATGTTATCATTAAGTACCTTACCATACAATTTTTCAAGGTAAATTGGTTTCAAGTCTAAAAATCAGAACATGAGATACTGGATTAATTTATTATTTTTTGAGAGGAAATGTGTACAACCAAAATCAATAACCATTTGCCGTAAAAGTGAAGAGGAAAAATGTTTCTTTTAAAAACTAAATTGAAGTCTATCAAAAAATTGAAACAAAGCTGAAAGAAATATTCATTGGGTAGCTAGTATATGACAGGTGCTTAGTTGAATAGAAATAACTTCAGGTGGAATGCCTTTTTGTGTTTAGTACCAAGGGACACTAATCGTGACTGTATGCCATGCACAATACTTTGTTCCTCCTCATACAAATTTATTTAATACAAGCCATGGCAAAATGTATGTAATATGATCATATCTATGTAACAAAAGTAAAATGCTTAAACATATCTCATTGCTGTATTTTCTACACACCAGTGGTTTGCAGTAGGACCTAATGTGTACCCATAATTCAAATGTCAGATGTTGGTGCTATTCTACTTTGGTTTGAATCTTGTTTTCTCCAGTTACTAGCTTCATGCCTTTGAACAAGTTATTTAACTTCTTTAAGTCTGTTTCTTCACTGACAAAATGGAGATATTAACAGCTGTATCTCATCATATAGTAGACCTCATCATTGAGACGGTCAAGGTAAAGCAATAGTCAAGTTTTCTGTACAAGCACTCCATAAATGTCGCTGTTATTATTTTGTGACTGAATGGAAACCCACTCTGGGATAATTCACATAAATGATAGTAGTTTATTCTGGGAAAAGGAGTACAATAAGTAGAAAAAAGGACAGGGAATTTAGAGGAATATTTTTACCTCTTAGTCTTCAATGTCTCTGTTAATATGAGTATATTTTACTTTTATATTTTAAGCAATAAATATATTTTAAAAGTAACATTATTTTCAAACTCATGCTTTTAAAGATTATAGTTAACTCCCACTCTTAAAAATTCATAAAATGACGATACATGAAGATATTAGACATTAAAATTTTGACATGGTGTCTGAATTAGCTTCTCATATTTTCTTTTTTCTCTTCCCTCCCTACTTTATTTCCTTGACTGATACAATGGAAGACATGGAAAGGATGACATATCAATTTATCCAATAAAATGATAAATCCATCATCCATGGATAAATACTGCTTCAGTTAATATATTCTAAACACTTGGGTAAATTATACTCCATTTGGGTATAATTCACTTGGGTAAATTATACTCCATTCTGAGACAAGAGGCATTTTAGAACATGGGAGTACCAATGAAGTTCATCAGTAGCAGTACAACAATATAATACAGGTATGTTGAAAGAGCACATAGTTGCTTTTTAAGTAGGAAGAAAGATTGCAGAAGGTAGTCATTTAGAGGGAGAGATTTTAATGGAGGCAGGTGAAAGCTTTTTGTTGGATTTTGATAATTGGGTAGGAGATGAATAAATGTGGATCGGGAACATCTAATACCAGAAAGTATGCAAACTATACCTACACTTTCTTTTTTACCCTATACTGCCTACAACACAGTCAGAGGTACCTGTTCAAAATGCATATTCTGAGGTCCCAATGCAAATCTACTGAGTTGGACTTTCTGGAGTTTGGATACAACTTAATTTGATTCCTGTGGGCTTTATGAACACTTAAGCTTGAGCAACATTTATTCCCTAGTATTTTTATGAATAATAAGATTTGATAATCTTTAGGAAAATAATGCTACTAAACAGATACTATTTCTCAGTGAGTGAATAATGTGACTATTTCAAAATATTTCCTCTTCTGAACTGTCTCCCCAATATTGATATATTTCCTTGGACAGTATTACCTAGTTTCTGCTAAGAGGCTAAATGCCATCAGGCCAGCATCCTGTGTGTGTGGCATTATGTTGCAGGCAGGGATCTTCTAGCAGTTCTGTAGCCAGCCTTGTTACTAATTATTTTGAGTTCGGCTCCACAGCTCATCATAGTTCCACAAATATGCTGACTACATAGCTGGCCCTTCTCCAGGACACTGATGTAAATGGTGATTTTCACCTTTGATGAAAGCTTCTTGTGTGCAGATTCTGAGCTGTTCCTCTCTTCATCTGTACTTCATCCTCTGAAAGTTTGTAAAATCTTGCATCTGTTTATAGTACTCATTTTCCTTGTTGTTACCATTATGTATTCGTTTACTCTAATGCAAGTGGGATTTTGACCGAGACAAATTTATGCACTCAGTCCATCTTAAATCTGAAACTCAGGTGTTCTTTTAAACAATTCAAACCTTTACTAATTTGATGGATATCAGGTGGAATCTCTCTGTTGATTAAATTCACAGGACTTTGATTATGAGGGAGGCTGGCATTTTTTAGTCATTTAGTCTGCCCATGAATGTATTAGACTTTGTGAGAGGCAGATGAGCCCCATGGCTGACTCAGGCAACGCAGCTGTTCACAGATGCACAAAAATAAGTGTCGCCAAGCTAAGGCTTCACTGAGCTTTCTTTAACGATTTGTTTTCAGACAAAATCTTCCTGTAAAGAGGGGTACTTCTAAAAAATCTTTTTCTAAGTTAATTTAATGTTCATCTCTTCCCTTCCTAAGAATCTGTATTAATACTCTTCTAAAAGGACAGAGGTGTGTGTGTTGTATGTGTCTGTATCTTTATAGATAATACAAAGGAAGTCTTGGGCCAGTCTAACCCTGAGGGATCTTAAGACTCCTATATTCATTGAGCCTGAATCAGTATATTTTTAACAAATAATGCTCCCAAAGTATCTTTTTCCTATGTATTAATTTTTTTTTGTCATATAAATACTAAATGTGAATCTTCCCAGTAAGAGTGAATGGCAATTACATCTGTCCCTAAGATGGAAGGACCAAAGTCAATATAATTCTTAAAATCTCTTTTCCTCCCAACTCCCATATATTCATCAGTAAATTCTGTCAAAACGTATCTATAAACCCACCCTTATCACCTCTCCAGCTGTAGCTTCCTTTTTAGGCCTCATCATCTTTTATGCAGATTAATTAACCATTTTGCTTCCTCACATTTCTCCAAACAGTAACCTGAGTGAATCTGTTAAAATGAAAGTCAAATCCTGTCACTCCTGTTCCAAAACTCTGCAGTGTACCTCGTGCCATTTAGAATGTAGTGCCTTTCAAGATCCTGAGGTTGGGTCCCCACTTCCCCTCTGTCATCCTCTCCTGCTCTTCCCTTGTGTCCTCATGCTCCTTTAAGTACTCTTTACTGCATCTCGAATACACCAGGCATGTTCCTATCACAGGAAGTGGGCTTTGGTTGTTTCCTTCAGCCTCCTCACCACCTTCAAGATTTTGCCCAATAATAACCTTCTTAAGGAGGTCACACCTGACCCCTCTCTTAAAAATTACACTCCTTACGACCCTCTCCCACTATATCCCATCTCTAATCTTTGCTGTCCTCCACATCTGCCTTGACTTTTTGTCTTGTCGTCTTGAAACAAGGACTGGGAATTGTAAACAGCACTAGGATATTCCCATTTTGTATAAAAGTGTCTTACAGATAACAACTGTTTCATGAATACTTGTATTAATCTGGGACCAGATGACTTGGTGCATATTTGACAATATTCCCAAATATCTTTGTTAAATAAATTAATATTAAGAATTTTTATTTCTTTCAAATAAAATAGGTGTATTGTTATTACAGAATTCATCAGAACTTTGCAGCAAATCGAAGTATTTATCTGACCAATGTTTATTTAGAATATTACAATACCCTTATGGTGAAATAGAGGCATTTAGTGGGTTTTTCAGAATGTTTGCGTGAAATAATAAAATTCCATTTTATAATAGTATTTTTGAAAAAAATGTATATGTTGAATTAATTTTATTCTCATAAGTACATTTTGGAAAGCCTTGAAACAATAGTTTCCATGAACTTGTATGTATTATAACTTTAAATCAGAAAAAGCAAGATTGTTACTTTGATCAAAAAGGAAAAAATAACTCATCTTTTTTCATTTGATTCAAACAACAATTCTAGTTTAAAAAATATAAAGAAGTTAGAGTCTGCTTAATGGTTGGATAGACAGTTTCTTGAAGCTAGAATTGTATTCAGTTATTGCATGTCCCCAATTTGCATTCAAGTAGACTACATGGCAGGTAAGCATTTTGATTTCAAGATTCAATTTTTAATTTTGCTAAAATACCTCTGTGTGTTTACATGCATATATGTGTTCACTCTATTTATGTAAACTCTCCTTTTTAAAAGTCCCTCAAATACCTTTTCAATTAATAAAGAAAAATTGGTGCAACTACTTTGGAAAGAAGTATGGAGATTCCTTAAACTTGGAATGGAACCACCATTTGATTCAGTTATTCCACTCCTCAGCTTATACCCAAAGGATTTAAAATCAAAATACAACAGTGATGCAGCTATATCAATGTTTATAGCAGCTCAATTCACAATAGCCAAGCTATGGAACCAACCTAGGTGCCCTACAACAGATGAACAGATAAAGAAAACATGGTATACATACACAATAGTATATTACTCAGCCATATAGAAGAATAAAATTATGGCATTGGCTGGTAAATGGGTGGAACTGGAGACTATCATGCTAAGTGAAATAAGCCAGTTCCAAAAAACCAAAGGCTGTGTTCTCTTATGTGTGGATGCTGATCCATAACAAGGGTGGGAAGAGGGGGAAGTATAGAAGTTCAATGGATTATACAAAGTGGAATGAAGGGAAGGGAGGGGGGATGGGAATAGGAAAGCCAATAGAATGAACTGTACATAATTTTCCTATGCTCATATTTGAATACATGACCTATGTTACTCCACATCATGTTCAACAAGAATGGGATCAAAATTGTAATGGGTTGCACTCCATGTGTGTATAATATGTCAAAATATACCCGACTGTCATGTATATGTAAAAACAACAAATAAAAAAATGGAATCAGCCTCCTACAATAACAGACTATCTTCCACATAACTTAAAAGTGACAATGATGACACTTTTAAATTCAATAAGGTTACATTTGTCAGAATAGATGGTTGCTTTCTGCCAACTTTCAGTCCATTCCCTGTCCTGTTTCTCTCCCTCTCCACCCTCTCTATATTTGTCCTTAGAAGAACCCAACCTCACCATGCCATGCTTTAATCTAAAGTCTAATAAATGCAAGTTGGTTGGAAGGAAGATTAATACAGGATGAATCACAATAAATACACACATTTAAAGCTATCTTTGCTAAAATGCTATGTTTGCCAGATTCAAGTGAAAACTTCTCCCTAGTTACTAACGTTCAAAAGGAATATTTAGAGCACATGGCTGTTAGAACATGATTAGAATTTCCCAAGCAATATTCTTCTGATCTGCAATCTCAAGACGTCACAAGGGGCTTAGAAAATATATCTTTGTTCAGTGTGAAAAGGTCTTTCATGACCATAATACAGTCTGGATGTCATGCTTAAGAGATGCCATAGAGATTAGCTTTTTATTCTATCCTTCCATTGAAAACTTCCATTTTCAATTTATAAATCTTGCCAGGGGAAAATGAATATGGCTGAATTCAAAGATTGGTTCTGCCATCACACCCTTGTGGGTGTACATTCAGAACTTAAGAAAAAAGAGAGAGAAAAGGAAATAAGTGGTTGAATATGATTCCTTTTGATGGAGCAGGCAAACAGTTAACTCTACATTATGGCTGTTGGAGCCAAGGTAAGAGGCATAAAGAAATGGTAGTTGATTGTGAAGACATTTTTTTCATTCCATTTTTGTGTAGATACTATTCTCATCATGTATTATATTTTCTAGCATATGTTGTATTTTTATTTCTTTCCAACTTTTGTCTCTAGATTGTCTCTTGAACAGTATAAACTTTTTGCAACATAGGCACAGTCATATTTTCTAGCTTATTTTCTATCCTTTCTCTTCTACTAGTCTTAATTCTCTGTATTTCTTTTCCTGTTCTCTGTTCAACCTCTGTTTTTTTATTATTCACTGAAATATCTTAAGACAATATTTGGTTTCTCTCTCCCATTACCTGTATCCCAGTTATTTACTGAATCTAGTAAAGTTTATAACTATAATGTCTCTCATCTCTATTCTCTCTTGGACTTTCCTTTTAGTTGTTTTAATTTACATTTTCATTACCATTTGCTGGGAATCATGCAAAACCCCTATGTCATTGTTTCTGCTTCTTTTCTTCACCCCAAATAAAACAAACTAAAAGTAATCAATTTTTTATAAAAGCAACCCTTTATTACTAAATACCTATTGAACTGGTTATATGATCTTCACTTTTTCATTCAGCCTCTTGACAAGGGGCAAACAGCATGTATTTCAGTGTTTCAAATCCTCTTCTCTTGAAGTTGAACTTCTCCCTGTTTCTGTGAATTTCTACATCATGATCTTTTGTCTCTTGTTTCATGAAGTCAAAATTATGCCCTTCTATTGCCTACTTCAAGTATTACATTATTATGATTAGGCATAAATATGAGCTCTCCCTTTCTCAATTTTTCATATTTGGGGTGCCTTCCTTAAGGCATGCGTGAGATTTTGCTTTGTCTTAAAATTCCTTCATCTTGTCCGCATATCCTCTACTAGAACCCACATTTTGAACTCAGGTATTATATATTGCCAACTGTCATTATTTTCCTTCTTTAAATTAGCACTGTGTCTTGCACTAGGAGAGAGCTCAATAAAATATTATTTGAATTAAACTACCCTGATTCAGTACTATTCAGTGTTTGGTCTGAATAACTTCATGCTCTGGCTTCAGAGACACTCTTGGTAGCTGCTATTAAACTCTAGGAGTGCTCTATGACCAAGGCAATGGAATGGTTTTTGTCTCTTCCCAACATAGGGAACTTCATTAAAAAATTATCCAACCATAAACTCTCACTAGTTCTTAGAATCACACAGTTGCTAAATGGGTGTGACTGCCCAGATGTTGCCTTTGCTAGTATTATTGCTGGGAAATTTTAAGCCATAATGAGATACTAAATTCCACTACAGATTACATCCATCCTGCAAGGCCCAGGAACAGCCTAGATCCTGGGAGATGAGGACAACAAGTATAAGACTTTTGTTGCATTGGTTGCAATACATGAGTGCTATGAATTTTAGTAGTAAATGTCAAGAAATGCTAAGCTAGTGTATTTCTCTGGGTTTCAAATTTTTGTCAATGTTGTTATTCTGGATAATCTATATAGCACTACCTATTTAATTTGTAAACTCAATATGACTGTAAATCAAGTTATATTTCACCATTAAAGTAGCACCAGATAATCATCAACATATGTAGATCACATGTATCTGCATATCAAAATAAGTAAGAAAATTACACAAAAAATTAAAGAAAATTAGGGCATAGACATTTCAGTAAGAGGGAAATATTAAAAATTGGATGAGCCCTGATTGAAAGAAAAACTAAGAACTGTCTTATTTTAAAAAGAAAACAAAGGACAATTTATTTTCCTCACATTTGACTAATTAGTTGTCAATCTTATATCTCATTATACTTAAATTTGATGTCAGACCTATATATAACAAGACATTTGATTGACAAGTCAGTGTTTACATGTGGGTGTGATGTTATGCTCATGTTTAACTAGGTATTTGATTGACACATGAAAAATATCAATATATCTTTATTTTTCCTTCTCAGAGTAGATGTTACCCAAAAGTAAAATAAAAAATGGCCAATAAACAATTAATTATGCATTATTATCATATTCCTTTAGTTAATATATAATTGTCATGACATTAAATTTGCTTAATCTTAGCACATCTTATCATATCTTAAAAATGTACTTTACTATTGAAATATATACATTATCTACTTTGAACCCAATCTCATTCCTAGACATACTACAGAATCTTGTTATAACATAGCTTATTTGTACAGGGGGGTTCAGTCACAGTAAAAAATAAAGTGATGTTCTAAAGTACAGTAATACTGCACAAGTATCAGAGTGAGACACACCAGTAGTGGTGTTATTCAATGTTATGATTAGATTTCTTTATGGTTCTAATTATTTAAATTGTATTTCAAATATTAATTACAAAATCAATCAGATGAATTATGCTTGTTTTGAATAAAAATTCTGAGTGTGTTTCCTCAAAATTTTTAAAGCAGCAAAGAATATTTTGAAACATACCGATAAGTATTATACTAAAACTCTATGCTCTACCTAATAAGTGTTGACCTGAACAAAACTGAACATGTTTCTTAAGTGTTGGACTTTTCCAACTACTTAAAATGCTGATATAAGTGGTGAATATTAATGAATGAGGCATAATATTATGTTCCTCAAAATTCTTTGAATCAAATCTCCTGGGGGAGGATCAAGAAGAGGCACAATGTCTTTCCAGAAATACTATTCTGAGAGGACCACATTCAGGGACCACCATGGGAACCCACCCAAGGGCAGACCTGAGACTGCTAGCCACCAGTCATAGGGGAACCCAGACCCAGGGAAAGAACTGCCTACAGGGACCCCTGTGGGAGACTTGGTCTAAGTGAGGCCTGGGACCACCCTCAGTTCCCCACCACAGTTCCTGCCCACCAGCTGGAGCACAGGCCAAGGCCCAGGGCCACCTTCAGGGACCGCCAGGGGAGGCCAGCCAAGTCCATTCCCATTGCCATCATTAGTTACCTCCAATAATGCTGCCACCATCTTTAGTGGCAGTAGTGTCCATATGGAGACACCAGTTGGGGACTGAAAGTGAGCTCCAAGGTGAGATATAGGTAATCTGCAGTGTCAGTACAAGATTATAGGATAGAAACTGCAATATTTCAGATTGGCATTGCAAGAAAGGAAGATACATAATCAACATGAAAAAATAAGGGAAGAAAGTGCCCCAAATAAACCAAGATACCAAAATAGTAGAATACATTGACAGCACAGTTGATGAAATGTCAGAGAAGGAATTCAGAATGTACATAATTAAAATGATCTGTGAATTAAAGAATGACTTTAAGCAAGCAAATACAGGCAAAAATTGATCACTTCAACAAAGAGATAAGAGAGCAAATAAAGGCAACCATCAATCACACCAACAAAGAGATAAGGGAGCAGCAAATAGAGGTAGCAAAAGATTACTTTAAGAAAGAGGTAGAGATTGTGAAACAAAAAAAACAATCAAATTCTGGATATGAAGGAAATAATAAACCAAATAAAAACTCAATAGAAAGCATCACCAGCAGACTAGATCACTTGGAAGACAGAACCTTGGATAATGAAGACAAAATACACAATTTTGAAAATAAAGTTAACCACACAGTAAAGATAGTAAGAAACCATGAATAGAACATACAAGAATTATGGGATAGCATCAAAAGACCAAATTTAAGATTTATTGGATAGAATAAGGCACAGAATTTCAAACCAAAGGAATGCACAATTTCTTCAATGAAATAACATCAGAAAATTTCCCAAACATGAAAAATGAGTTGGAAAATCAAATACAAGAGGCTTACAGGACACCAAATGTACAAAATTACAACAGATCTACACCAAGGCACATTATAATGAAAATGCCCAGCATACAGTATAAGGATAGAATTTTAAAGGATGAAAGAGAGAGGAATCAGATTACATATAAGGGGAGATCAATTTGGATCTCAGCAGATTTTTTCATACCAGACCCTAAAAGCCAGGAGATTATGTAACAACATATACCTAGCTCAGAAAGAAAATGCCAACCGAGAATCATTTTTTTCTTCTTAATTTTATTTATTTATTCTACTTAAGCATACATGATAAAAGCATGCATTTTGATTCATTGTACACATATGGAGCACAACTTTTCTCTAGTTATATGTGATGTAGTATCACAACATACATGCAGTAATACATAATGCTAGGGCTATGATGACCATTATTTTCCACCATCTTTAGTGTCCCTCTGTCCCCTCTCCCCTCCAACTCTTGTGACAAAGTTCCTCCATTCTTCCCATGTCCTCCCCGACATTATGGATCAGCATCCACTTATCAGAGAGAACATTTGGCATTTGGTTTTTTGAGATTGGCTTACTTCACTTAGTATGACATTCTCCAACTCCATCCATTTACTTGCAAATGCCATAATTTTATTCTCTTTTATAGCTGAGTAATATTCCATTGTGTATATATACCACAGTTTCTTTATCCATTCATCTATCAAAAGGCCAACCAAGAATCTTATAACTAGCAAAATTGAGCTTCAGATTTGATGATGAAATAAAAACCTTCTATGATAAACAAAAGTTAAAAGAATTTACAGCAAGAAAGCCTGCACTACACAACATTCTTGGCAAAATATTCCATGAGGAGGAAATGATAACCAACAATGAAAATATACAAAGAGAGGAACTACACTTAAAAAAAAAAAA